>JAOWBB010000009.1:1588357-1668081 GCA_028565995.1 Ricinus marginatus | reverse complement strand
TATGATAAAATAATTTAATTTTCTGTATTATGTAATTCAAATTATTTTATTTTTTAATTCAAATTTAAAAATTTAATTAAAGATTAAAATCACTTTTTTAAATTTATATATGAGTTTTAAGAAAATGTATGGTTTTAATGTATTTTAAGTGAAGTACAAAAGTTTTGAAGCCTTATAATCTAGTGACATTTTAGGTTTTGTTAAATATCCACTTGTCAGTAGATATTAATGATTATATTTCTTTTTTATTTTCACAGCTTTTATTGTTTACCACCACAGAAAGTTATAGTACCATATTACTTAATTTTAAGTAAAAACTTGGAATTTTTTCAGCGTCCTTCGAATAGAATTTAATCATTCCAAACTAGAATATTATACTGGGATTGATGCTATTCTTTTAGTAGGAACAGAACAGCCAATCAAAACTAACATCAATTGTTCAAACAAGTTCCTAAATTCAAATACTGATGAAAGTAATAATATATCTAGTCCAATTATATTAGGAAAATTAACGCAACAGGTTATGAAATTAAATTTACATAACATTCCAAGAAGTGTAAGTATAATATTTCATTTATAATATTATGTATAATAAAGATTTTTAAAATTATTTAGCAATTATTTAAACATTAATAACTTTCCATATCAAGATATAGGCATCTGTGAAGTGCTACAATTAATTAACTTTTTAATTTTATAAATCTTCTTGAAAATGCAGAAAAATTTAATTTAATCTATGGAATCACAAAAATTCATCTATATTGGTAAATAAAAATTCAAAGGCTTTAAATGTTACTATTTTAAATTGAATTCCAGAAAATTAAGATTCCATTGAATCAACCAAAAAAATTGAAATTAAAATTAAGATGTGCTTATTTTTCACAGAATTTTTAAATGCTACAATTTTATAATTACCTTCAGTTTTTCATCATCTATGTACAAGTCTTTCCTTTGCCTCTTGAAAAGTAATTAATATTAATAAAAATATAAGTAAAAAATATTCAATACAATTTGCAAAATTTAAAATTTTATAAGACTTGTTTTTTCCTCCCAAGTTGGTCCTGGCGCAGGAGCTCAATGTAAAGATAAATGCGGTAAATTTTTTTTAATAGTGGATGATATAAGATTTTAGTTATTGTAATTAGTTTTGACTGATATTTTTTTAGTTTCTTCAGGAATTAATATAAGAACATAATGAAGTGCTATTATATTATTTTGTAATAGATTGAATTTTATTTTAAAGACTAAATATATCTACAAAATTTGTAGAGAATCAAAGAAATAGCTATTTTTGGAAATAGTCTGCTATCTTCTTTATTTCAATACTTAATGCATTACATTTTTATCATATAGACTACCTTCTGTATATTGAGCTTTCCTTTTATTACATTTTTATTATATTTCCTTACATTATATTTTTATCTTTGATAAACTGTTATGCAATTGTAAATCTTAAAAATCAGATTTGTTACTTTTTTAGTTTGCATGTAAGATATTATGTTGCTGTCTTAGAAAATTTGGTTCTAAAATAATGCTCTTTCAAATTATTTTATGATATAGTGCGATTTTAATCGAATTTTCTTATTGGATAAAATTTTTTTTGACAGTTTGATTTCATTTGAAATTCCTAATTTTCAGCTTTATTGTATGTTAATAGTGCTGTGCGAAAAAAATATGTAAGTCAGCATATTTATAATCAGAAACAACTTAATTTTTCAGAAAGCCGATCTCCAAGCAATAGTAGCGGAATTTCATATAAAAAAATCTAATACTGAAAATGCTAAAGGTGAAAGTGATGGCAGTTTTCAATGTTTACCTGTAAGTGCTTTTATTAAATGTTTTAAAAGCCTTACATATATGTCGTTTACCGTTGTGAAAGTAATAATGTAATACCTGTTAAATTAATACAAATATATAATAATATAATATTTTACTCTAAAAGTATATACATTTAACAAAATTGTTTTATATTAAATATAAATATTGATAATTTTTAAAATATATTTATAATTGCAGAATGAAACAATTCTCAAAATATTAGGATATCTCGATCTTTCGAGTTTACGATGTTGTGCTCAGTTGAATCGACATTTTCTTTCTCTCTGTAATGATAGTTTTCTGTACACTAGATTATCTCTTAGGCCTTATTGGAGTAAGCTACATGATGATGCCTTACTCAGCCTTAGTAAAAAAAGTCAATATTTACAGCAACTTGACTTGAGTTGGTGTGGAAGTTATAATTTAATATCTAATACAGTATTTAAAAGGTATGAAAATTTTGTAATAGATAATCAGATGTAATGATGATTATTGATACATAAAATGATCAGATGGAAAATAGTCAAATATTATTATATTATTATGTATATTATTAAATTAGATAAAAGTTATATAAATAATCTTATATGACTGCTTATATCATATCTTTACAAAGTTTTGTTTTAGTTCCATCAATTAATGTTTATAAATTTTTCAGATTTTTGACAACGTGCTGCAAAAATCTAACTCATATCCGCTTAAATTGTTGCAAATTTGTTTCTAACTGCGTGCTTAAAGTTCTTACGGATACCTGTGACCAACTTAGAGAAATAGGACTTAGAAATTGTTCTGCAATAAATGATACAGGATTTTTATATTTATCAAATCTTTCAACATTAGAATATCTTGATTTATATCGAACGAATATCACGATTATCTCTCTGATCGCCATCCTCAAAGCGAATAGGAATTTATTGCATTTGAACATAGGTAAAGTCTTTATTTTTATATGTTAATTCGAATGAAAATTATATATACGATTTGGCGACATTTAATAAAAAAGAAAATTTAAAATATTTAAAGGTTATTAAAAATTTCAGGCTCATGTATAAAAATTACAAATATGGATGAGATAGCTATTACATTAGCTAATTACAATAAAAAATTAATATCTGTTGATTTCTGGAAAACTTCAAACCTAACGCAAGTGGGAGTTGCAGCTTTGAGCCAGTGTGTTTATCTTGAAGAAGTTGATTTTGGTTGGTGGTAAGTAAAGTGCGATCTTTACAAAAATAATATTCAATAATAAAATTTCAAGAAATTTTTTTTATAAAATTCAAATGTAAAAGTAAAAAATATTACTTATTTTAAATGAAAAAAAATAATTTTTATAAATTTATTTTTCTAGTTTGGGATTTACGCTTCCTGTAGATAGTTTAGCGGCCTTGGCTAACGGATGTCCTCGTTTGAAGAAATTATTTCTTACAGCTCTTAGGGGTATTGCTGACAAGGATTTGGAACCTTTTGTAAGACATTGTCCCAATCTGGAACAAATAGATTTATTAGGAGTTCGAGGTATTACTTCTGATATTTGTCTAAGGTAAATTATTGAAATTCATAAATCTTGTAAAAAAAAATGAGGAAAAATTGAATAAAAAAAAATATAATTTTGCAAATATATTATTTTATATAAACTTTAAATTTCGATTTGATGAGAATTTTATGAAATAAATTCGTTTCGTATTTGCTTTTGTTAACTCAAATAAAAATTGTAAGATTTATTTTATTCACGAAATAAATTGTTTTATTATAATATAAAATATAAATTTATACTGTACTTATGTACATTATTATTTTCTAGTCGTTTTTTTTAATCCACATGTGTGATAATGCGACTTTTTCACTCATACAAAAAATATAATTTTATTGAAGATTTTTCAGCGTGTGTTCCAATTACAGGTTATTAATGGGCTTACCCAAATTGCGATTGTTAGACCTCAGTTTCTGTGATATGATATCAGACTCGCATGTTTCCAACTGGAAGCGGACATTCCCGAATGTTTCAATTAAAAGAAGTTTTCAAACGGAAGTCAGCAGTAATTTTTTGTATCAAAATTTTATTCAATAGACAATTAAATCTAATATATCTTAAGGGTTGTGGCAAGCTATAAAACGATATTAATGGGCTTTAAATATATAAAATTTTAAAATTTCTCTTAAAAAATAAGCTCGAATTTATTTATTAATTTTTAAGGATGTAAAAATTAGTTTCCGTAGTTTTTTTTAATTGTGAAAGACGTCAAAAATATTTTATATTCGAGAATTAGATAAGTATATTTAAGGACTTAAAATTCGAATTAAAAATATAAGTAAATGCTGTGAAAATTACAATGAATCTCCATTTAAGCGTTAGTTTTTTATCCTAATTATCAGTAAAAAGTATGTAATACTGCTGGAATTTGTTACTTTTTTATTTATATTCTTTATGATAATGCGAAATCAATAAATATCAACTGTTCTGAGTGCTCGTTTGATATTTGATCAAATGCATGCATGAACTGATTTCTTTTTCATGAATAATATACTGGCTGCGCCTTACACTTAAAACAATAAAAAAATTCCAAATTTTTAGTATTGTTTTGCTGAATTAACTTCTACAGAATTATGCCACATTAATTTTTCAGAAATTATATCGATCAAATTACAATCAACATTTCTAAAAACCTTTTTTTCACTATGTAGGAAGCACATGAGCTCAAATTTTATAAACTTTTCCAATGTCTTTTCTGATGGAAATATTTTTCTTATAGAGAATAAATTTAATTATTTTTTTAATCTGCATCAAATCTGTTAATGATATTGGGGAGTAGCTATTTTTTAAATAGTCACAGTAGCCAAAAACATTATTTAAACATATTTTAAATCATATCCTTATTGAATCTTTATCTTTTTTGAATTCTTTATAGAATTGTTTACTTTTTTAATGCTTGAAGTGTTCATTTTATATTTACTATTAGCCAATCCAAAAAATAGCTTTCATAGTGAAATTTTTATGAGAAATGTTCAATTTTTTCAAATTTAAAAATTTTCAAAATATTATTATAAACATGGAATTTATAAATTAATGCATTGATTTCAATAGAGGAAGGCTAAAAATAAATATTTAAGGAATATATTATTTCATCTAAGAAAATGAATTATAAAGTTTATATAAAAAGAGATCTGCTAAAAAAAATTTTTTACAAAAAAATAAAAAAGGTCTTACGAATTCCTTAACAGTACTTGATTTATAAATTTTTCGAATGGAACAAACGAAGAAAAATTTTAAACATTGAAATTCACATTATGTTACTCGAATTTTAATTTTTCGAAGTTGTGACCAAAAAAGGCACATAGTATCCAGTAAATTTTATTGTTTATCTGCACATAGATCTAGTCTTATTTAAAATATTATTTTTACTGGATTTCATCCATGTAAATTAGGATAATAATCAGGTGAAACATATAATGTATTATATATATATATATATTATTAAAAATAAAAAAACCTATATAATAGGTTTATATTTTACAGTAATGTACACATTTTATATGAGCTATCTTATAAAAATGCGTTTATACAATTATAAACATACTTGCCAAATTTAGTATGAATGTAAAAAAATTATTTTTTTCAATTTATAAATACATTAATCCTTCTTAATGCATCCTAGCATTTTAAGTTAAGTAGGTTATTATAATTATTTACAATACTAAATTTTTAAATTCCGACTTTCGAATATTTTATATATATTAATTGATATTTTTCATTATATGTATTGATTTTTTAAAATTTTTGAGATATCTGCTGCCTTGTTTCTTACAACTTGAATCATATTCGATCAATTCTTTGTATTAACTTTCCTTCATGTAACGTAAAACATCTTTGAACTTTTTTTATAAATCAATGTACCTAAGAAAATGCATATATGTTAAATAATACATGCATAAAATATATTTTTTTTACAAATAAACATATACATATAACAAAACATACATGTATTTTCTATAATATTTTAATAATTGTAAATCGGGTTTTTATCACAATTCTAAGAATTTTAAAATTTCAAATGGAAAAAGTGGATTCTAATTAATTAAATCAACAGGATTTGAAAATGTGTATCAACTTTAATCCAGATTTTTGTAATTTATAGTGAAACTGTTCATAAATTATTAAATTTACTTGCATGAATTTGATATTTAGTGATGTTGTATTCTATAATAAAAATATGAAATAATAGTCTTATTGTGATATATTTGTCTTGCATGGGAGAACACTAATTAATAAAATTTTCAAAAAATTATTCTTTATATAAATATATTTTTCAGATAAATATGTGGATTTTTTTTAATTTGAAATTCGAAAAAGAGAATGTAGCGTAGATTTTAAGAAGGTTCTAGAATTATAGAAGTTACGCCATAGTAAGAGAAAAAATTGAAGTATTTAAAGAAATGTGATTTCATTATATTGTTGATACTATTAATTTTTGTACTGAATTCATTCATAATAAAAAGAAAAGATCACATTTAACCATCTCATTCTGTATTTTTATTACACAAATTACAAATTTTTATTTTAATGAAATTTAAGAAGCTTAATAAATAGGTGAATGTCATAATCCTGTTTAAAAAATTGTGGTTATATTTGATTTAGTGTTTCATTTAAATTCTTTCATTTAGTTACAGTCATTTTTTTATTTAATATTATGAAGCTTTCTACGATAATTTTATATGAAATTTCAGATTAAATTTTTGAAATAAGCTCTTTAAAAAACCTAACACATTTGAGAATCGTTCATTCAATAAATTAAAAACAATAATAAGTTATATATAATTAACAGCATTCGACATCAATGTAAAATAATATCAATTCAAATTTAAAATGTAAGTTTTATAAAAATGATGTTTAAAATATTTATAGTTATTTATATTTATATAATGTACGCAAAAATATGATAATTGAATAATTTATGAGAGAGTCTTAAAAAACACTATTCAGAACTAAAAATAGAGGAAAATATTTGACTGTAAAATTTAAAATTGCCTATAACAATTCTGACTCTCAACCAATGTTTTTTGTTTTATTCAGCCTTTCTAGAGAGTGCCCCGGTTATATGGTTCATAAAATTTATTTGTAATGATATTTGCAGGAAAAATTGTTTTTTCGCTCTTGTATTTCAACATGTAACATATATTTATACAATTTTAATATGTAGGTGTTTCGTCTTCATTAAGAAAAATTTATTGAACTTTGAATTATTAATTTATTAATTAAATATTGGTTTAAGATAAAGAAATAAAATTCAGAAGTTGGCAACTAATTCAATTATTAAAAAACAAATGAATTATTAGAAAATAAATATTTGATTAATATAATATGTTTAATTTATTGTAATTGTTTCCACAGTTCGTTAATGATTTTTCATAAATCCAGTTGTAAAGTATTGTAAGATTCAATGCCGAAAAGGAAGTTTTTGCAAGATATGCAAATAGCCCAGTCCATTACGGGTAAGTTCTAAAGTTTTGACATCAATGTAATTTTTTTATGTTCCTTCGGCTTTGGTAACGATTTCCATCGTATTAATTGTTCTTTACTTTGCTTTTTAAATATTCAAACTTTAAAACTTAACAAAGCGCGCCTATTTAGCGGTTATTTGTGTGTAAAGCAAAATTAACAGAACTTCTATTTATTTAAAATAAAATATTATGTTTCCTTTGATCAATGACAGAAGTAAATACGATCAAAATATTAAAGGTAATAAAAGATTAAAAATTGTAAATAAAAAAAATTCGTTAACATTATTTCAGTCTGATTATAGTCAGCTTTATTTTAGCGCATGCGCTTTCGCAATGCGAGAAATTTTAAGAATATCGTTCAGGATTTCAAATAAGACCTCAAAATCTGGAATTCCATCGATTTTATACTGTTAAATTACAAGAATCATGACACAAATTTGTTATTATAGCAATTCATACGAATAAATTTTGATTATTAATTCAATGAAACAAACTATTTATATTTTTTATTCCGGAGCGACCGTTGAAAAAGTCGAGCCGAAAAGTGGTAAAACAGGGACTTGACCCAGGAGAAATCACCCCGGCCACAGCGTCCCGGAGCATGCCGAAGCGTTAGTATTTCAATATAAGATCGTTATTACGGCTAATCTAATGTAAAATTCGTATTTTACTTAGAAACGGTCAAATTCATCAATCGATATCTCTTTGTTGTTAGTTCAGATGGAATGCGTTGGCGCTACTTGTTCATTGTTTCGTTGTTCATTCAGACGCTTTAGCAGAGCCAAGCGTTGCATTCGTCCTGTCTTCTGTTTATAAGTTGGTGTAAATATTTGAAAATGTTTTGTTCTGCGTGTTAAACGAAGATAAAACAACTGTCAAAAGCTATTTGTGAAATTAAAAATTGTGATAATTAATGTGAAAAATAAACATTTATGCTTGAGAGCTAAGCATTCCGCCATATTTGATATCTGATTGAGTTCAAATGCTTGCAAGCGATGGACACTCCTTCAATTATTTTCATATCAGGGATCTTGATAAAAATTTTATTTTTATTGTGAGCGAAAGGTTAGAGGCATGGTCTCACCTTCTAAATATTTTAGTACGCCGAACAGGGATTTTAAAGTCGGTATTCAAAGGTTGAAAAGAGACAGTATTAAATCGCAAGGAGGTAAGCAGCAAACACAAACGTTTGATTATTTTCAATTCCCTTTTAAGTGAACTCATTTATAGTTGTAGAACAGTTGTTGGTGCATTATCTGCGAGTTGTTGGGTCATTATCATTTTCTTCAAGTTGTGTCATACAAATTTTTTGTGTTTCTCTGAATCATCCAGTTTTTTCTCTTTTTCTTCCCCCCCCCCCTCTCTTTTTTTGACGTGAACATTGGATTTGACGAGAGTAAACAAAAATAAAAATAACGAATCGCTTAATCTTGAAATTGACAGACTTTAATTCGTACTACATCTGGATGAGAATATAAGATGAAGTTATAGCTTACGAAAAAAAATGCAAATAAGTATAGAAATAAACGTAATATTTTTTTTGTGTAACATGACCTGGATTTTTGAAGCTCAGCTCTTGATTGTTGCCGCGCTTTTTAAATGACTGCAACATTTGTGATATTAATTGATGCAGAATCTCAAAACCAAAAAATTTGATTTTCAAATTTTAGTAAAAATTTAATAAAAAGTGAAATAATTCTTTTACCAATAGTCTCATTTTAAAAAAAAAGTTTTTCTGATTATTAAGAAATTTATATGGATGTATTTCATTTCATTTTGAATTATTTTGCTCTGAATGGCAAAGGAAATTAATTTGCAAAAGGATTTGATATCACTTTTTATTTTTCTCTTATGCATGACTCCTAATTTTATTTCTTAAAATTTATTATGTAACAATGACTATGTATGTACATAAGCCGAAAGGGCTGGATAATGTTTTAAAGTTATCACAAGAGAATGTCTTGCTTCATATTACAACAGTAAATGATCTCAGGTAAATGCAAATTAATGATTTTTTATAAAAATAATTTAGCATATTTTTGTATTCTTAAATATTTCTTAAAAAACAAAATATTTTATTTAGTTTTTTTTTAAACTTTAAAATTGTTTCCAGGAGAAAATTTGTTTTAGTGCAAAAATCATATATATATATTATTTTTAGAGTTATATCTGTTAATATTATTTCTCAGTATATTTTTAATGTAAAGGCATTAATTTTTGTTTTGAAGAATTGTTTTTAATATTTAGATTTCTCTGAAAAGGAAAATTTATCATTTGTTAGTAATATTTCTTTTTTGTTTTAATATCCATCTTGACCTAACTCCGTGAATTGTAAATTAATGTTGGATCCAATTCAATAAAGGTGACCTGAATAGATGTTATTAACATTGGGAATTATGAAACAAATTCTGCACACAGTATTTGTATTTAATTTCAATATATGATTGTGTGAAGTAAGCTGATTCAGTTCCTCCATTTTTTGCTTTACTTATTTTCTTATTTTTTTCAAAATTTTTTTCTTAATGTCTTTGTTCAGGCTGGCTTGATAAGCAAATATCATCCAAGCAAGTTGCTGCATAAAGTTTAAAACAATAAAAATATTTTTATATGCAACGTGATGCATTCCAGTAAATTCCGTTCTCTGCATCTTGGTTCAATATTAAACCATTTTTTTAACGAAAAATATTTCGCTGGAAATTCAGGCAGCACTTAACACGCAAACGTTTTTTGATTAAAACAAAAAAATGCGATGTCAATTGTTATTCAAATGCTGTAGATATTGACTTGCGTTCTAGCATAAAAACACATTTAGTAATAATTTTGTTTGCTTGTCTCCTTTTTTTTTTCTTTTTTGTTGACGAAGATTAAAAATCAGTTCAGTTTCATTTGAATATAACCAGTTCAGCTAATTTGATTTCTGGCATGCTTAGGCGTCTACTAAGTTCAGTATCGAAGTGTCGTGTAAATTGAGTTTATGTTTAATAGGAATTCCTGAACGTGCAACATTCTACGCTTTTGGACGTTGGATTTGTTTCTTGTATGACATTTTCATTCTTGGAAAATGTAATTTTACGCATACCAGAAACGAATTCTGATAAAATAATTTCAAATTAAATTTTCTTATTTTATTATAATTAACTGTTACATAGTGTTTAACATGAATAAAGTTGATAAAGACTGCTGTGCAGTTTTCGATGCATATGTACTACGCTGTTTTGAACTTAAAACTTGATCGAAACTAATTGACTGTTAAACATCAACGGACAATTTTAAAAAAGATTTGTGTGACAGTTTGAAAATTCTAGGTTTTTAAATTTTTTTTATCCGTTGCCGTATAAAAAGAAAACGAACATTTTGTATGAATTATTTAATAAACTTTAAATTGCGTTTATATTTCCAATTTGAATTTTTTAAAATATTTTGTAATCTTTTGATTTTTCGGGCTATTTAGCAAATACTGAAGATACCAAAAGATTGGAATATATATATAAATTATATATAAAAAAAAATGTATAAAAGTGGTAAACCGTACAAATGTAAGGAATTTTAACTGTCATATAGTTTTGTATATTTTAGATTTATAAATACAGTTTTCTCAACCTTTTTGTGCAACAATATTTTTCAGCTATTTCTAAATCATTTATTGGTGGTTGTTTTAACTTAGTTATTAAGAGTTTAAAAAAGAATAACTATTTTTTTTGTGAAAGGGGCTTGATTGTTTTATGGTATTAATGATGATCAAATATAAAAGTTATAAAACAATTTCGTAATGTTCTACATTGATTTTGGTGTCATCAATTTGGGGTATTTTGAGCTTCATGTTGTAAAAAAACTTATCAATTCCAATTTAGAGAAATTTTTTTATTAAAAAATCACTATAAACAGTAATTCATTCGTGGTGCTTTTGTTTAGTATAATTAATCACTGAAATAAAAAAAAAATGTTGATATTTAATTCAAATTCGCCGCAAAGGTTATGAAAATCGTATATTACAATCATTAAATAACAATTTATTTTTTTTTCCCTCCATTTTAGCGTCAAAGCAGTCAAGATCGTCTTCTTTGGGGAAATATCAGCCTTTAACAAATGTAAAGTTTTACTTAGATGTTAAAAGTCGAGTAGAGTCAACTAGGTTGGAATCGACCTTGAAGGCCTATGGCGCGGTAGGTTTCATTATTTAAAATAATTTCAAGTTAACTTTTCCCTTAATGAAAAATAGTAAAAGAGCTATCAGCTTAAAAACTGATGATAAATTATCAAATTTAATCGTTCATTAATATATCTTGAGGTACTTGCCTGTAATGGGAAAATAATAATTTTGATTTTTATAGCTTTTGGTTCTGAAATTTTTTTTCACTTTATGTAGGTCATATTTAGAAACACTAGTCAACCTTAAAAGAAAAAAAATTTTTTTCCGAGATGTTTTTGCAATTTAGACCAAAAAATTTAATAAAACTTGCAATCTCTTCGTAAAATTTTATCCAATAAATTGTTTGGAAAAATATTTTCTGTTATCCCATAAAGTTAGAGCATTTGATTCAATATTTTAAGACTATTGTCTTTGTTCTGTCACATCCTTCTTTTTATAAGAACATAATTTTTATTTCGTATTTTGTGTTTTATATACTTCTCTTTTTGTCAGAATCTTTTTAAAGAAATATTTTACTGTACAATTATCATATTATAAAAACATATTTGCATCTAGATTGATTGCATATTTCGTAATAAACTGATTTCGATTAGACAATATTATAAAATCTGTTTTAGCGAAAAATCATAATTGTTCTCAATCCATACTTTGAATGAATTAAACTCTAAAGTTTATATTTCAGTATTCTAATAGTTAAAAATAACAATTTAAAACTTTTCAGAAAGTTGATATTTTTCTCGGGAAAGACGTGAGCTTCGTTGTAACAGACAAAATAGAATGGACCGGCGTTGGGCACAGCCCTGCTGCTTCGATTTCACCCATAACGACACCTCCATCATCACAGCTAGATCAGCGAGCAATTCCCGTAAGTATCATCGGTATTAAAAATCTCCTAAATAATAAGTGTAAACTTAAAAGAAATATTTTAAGTTATTAAATTTAAATAATCATGAATATATGAATTAAATACGAAATTTTAAAATGATAATTAAAATAAATTAACATTTAATGTCATTCCTTCTTTTCAATTAACTTTTAGACGAACATAAATAATTTATTGATGAAAGTTTATAAATTAAAATGTTCATACTTATATTTTATTTACGGTTCATAAATTAATGAAATAATTATCGTTATAAAGGATTTTTTTTGTTTAGTAAATAACAAGTTTACATTATTTTAATGTAATTTTGATTTTATTGAACAGAAAAGTAGGGCTTCTGCTATGTTAGAAAAAGTGTCAAGTCAGCCCAGTTCCCCATACAGTAGCCCTTTGGAATTAGCTAAGAAATGGAAAATTCCTATATTTTCAATTCCTAATTTTTGGAAGTGGATAACAAAGATTAGGGAATCTGTTTTGGTGAAAGCAGCTGAGAAAAGAAATAGAGGAAGGGAATCTGTAAAATCTGAAATTGTGGTCGATGCTACTAATTCACCATTTGTCAAAATTGAATCTTTTGCGGGGTAAGATTTATTATATTAAATATGTTTTTTATAAATTGAGACTAAAATTAAAAAGTGAAAAAAGAATTTCTAGAAACTCAATATTAATATAACTTTGAATCGGGTGAAATTAATTAATATTTTTGTAAATCATTTATAGTGAAAATAAACCAGAGTTAGTAGAATTGGAAACTTGGCCGAGATTACATCTAGACGGTCATTTGGGTCAATGTCCATTTCGATCTCCTAGCCCCTTCAGTTCATCTCAATCGGAGGAGATTATTGAAAAAAGCGAGGGTTTAGAAGTTGAACATAAAGTCACGGTGGAATTAATTAAGTACGATACAGATTTCCGAATAAAAGAGAACCTGGATCTAGGTGAATGTAACAGCGTTAGATCTGAAAAAGTCGGAATTTCTGAAACGCCAAATAAAAGCAATACAAATTTAAATAAGGTAAATGAAATAGTGATATCTAATTAATATGTCGTGAAACGGAATTCAATGTATTAAGTGTCGGTTAAATTTTTATTATTTCTGAGAATTAAAATATTTGAATCTGGTTCTTTTCAGTCTTAAATAAATTATTTTATATGTTTGGAAAAATTTTGATTTTGAATTGATAGATCAAATACCTATAAGGAATTTTTTTTATTTGATTATCTTTTTTTCCTTTTTAGGTCGATATTATTAAATAAATTAATAAATCTCAGTCTGAAAGTTTTTCATTATAAGTATCGTTATATTATTCGATTATATCAAATTTATCACTATTAGTGTTAGAGAGACTGATCCAACCCTTAAAAGATTTTAACATTAGCTTAAATATTATTAAAATGTTTCTCTAATTTAACTTATTAAATATTTATTGCAGCAAAATGACCCGCCGGCTTGTGAAAAATAATGTCAATAATGAAGATGATTCAGTCACTACAGTCGCCATCAAACAAAACTCTTCTCCTCTTTGTAATGGCTATACAGGTCGGACCATTACCAGACAGACATCTCAAGAATTGCTCAAAGTAATTTTGTTTTTTTATTCTTTTACATGTCTGATTTTTGGAAATTGTTATATGATATCAAAATCAAAAGAAATTAATGTATCTGTTTTATAAAAGGTTCAGTGCAACGGTTTAACGACAAGTCATCGGAATTCTAAACTTCTTTCTCCAAGTGGAAGTGACGTTTTGCCATTACCAACATCTCGTCGTTCAACAAGAAGGGCTTCTGCTTCTTGGTGTGGTAGTACACGAGAATTGGCTCAGCTTTCACCAACTGATGGAGATATTGAAAATATACGCCGTTCAGAAAGTAGTTTTGATACAAACGATTCATCTTTGGAAAGCCCCGGAATCACTCTTCGACCAAAAGGTCAGCTTTGGCTTCCTGTTGCATTGATAGGCACGACAGCTGAAGAAAATGGAAACAGTATTCGTAAACGTTTTGAGTATTCCGCAAAACAATCCGACAATGCAAAATTTTGTAATTACATTTTAGATTCTTTAAATTGTAAAACGAGAAATAATAGTTTATCAAATCAATCAAAGGCATCAAAAGGAAGCGACTCCAGTTTGAACTCAAATTTCTCCGACCAAAATGAATACCATATTAAAAGAAATAATGAAAAAAAGGAAACCTATTGCATCATAACTCGAAATGCTAAAGTAAAAAGTGACGAAATGAATGGTAAAAGCAGAGAAAGTAGCGTGGAAAGTCATTTATCAGCTTTGGAAGCCCCGAAGAGTCGTATAGACGGGAAAAAAAGGTCATTATCTGTTGGCGGAAGTGCCGTTTCAATTGCTAAACGATCAAGAACTGTTAGTACTAATTCTGTAGGATCAGTTATTAGGAAAAAAAAACTTTCGCCAGAAGAGAAATTGTTACAGGATAATAAAGAATATTTTAAAATGGAAGTGCTAAATACCAAATTGCGTTCTTCAGGTTCGCTTTTAAACGCTAATGAATTCAAAGATGTTGAAGTTAATGGAGATACTGATAAACCTGTGGAAAAAATTGAAAAAATAATTATTAAAAAAATAAAAATTAGGGGCAAGAAAAAGAAGAATAGTTGGGCTAAAACTAGTGATAAAAAAATTAGTGAGTCAGATTGCAGTCCGGTTACTCTTCAAAATAAGGAAAAGACAGATATTAAAATAAATGGTGTAATTCGTAAAAAAAGACAATCAGAACTTACTAAATTGTGTGATGAAGCTGAAAGTTTTATGTTCGGAGAATCAAGTCGGCAGGGAATTACAAATGTAACACAAAACAGTCAGACAGTGATGTCAGAGAACTTGCTCGAGGGTAGTTGCAAGAAGAAGTATTCTAACATTCTACGCAAGGATGCTGCAGATGAAAATTCAGCTTGTGCTGCTTCAGGAACTGTTGCTGGTGAAGTTAGAAGGCGTAAGAAAAGACGGTCACATGCAGAAGCATTTATTCATGACAATATAGACTATTATAAATTCGAAATTCCTGGGTCACGATTGCGTTACCAAGGAAATTTCTTAGATTCTAAATCAGAAAATAACGATTACATTTATGCATTAAAACAGAAAAAAGGAAGGAAATCATATATCAAGCATGTGAAGTCTGAAAATGAAGAAAAATCAAAACCGGATGTGGAGATAAAAACAGAGCCAGATATAAAATTAGAAAAGAAAAGGAATTCTACCCAACCATCTGAAAAAATAGAAAAATTATTATTTTCCTTCGAAAGCATCCCAGCAATGGAACCATGGTATAATGTTTATAAAAGGCAAGACGAAGGAATGGAAAATTATTATCCGCTTTTAAGTAATCCTGATGATCAACCATTTTTGCTTCCTTATGAAATGCCGAAAACTTTTTCTAAAGTACCTGAAATGAGCGATTATTATAAAAGAAAAAAAAAGAAGCTAGTGCATTTGTTTAATCATCCAAGAAAATCACCTAGATGTCACGCTAGTACTCTAGCAATTTTGTCAAGTTTAAAGAAACGCAAACGAAGAAGTGGCACCAACATATCCATGAATTCCGTGCTTTCTGAATCTCCGCAATCAAATTCTAGCCAAAATGAAGATCGAACAGAAAAGTTAGGACAGCAAGAAAGTGAATCGGATAATCAGAACATGATTGATAGTGAAGAACTGTTAAATTTTCTTCATGAAGATGAACCCGACGAAGATTCAAATATAGTTTTTTTAGAACCTTTGAGCGATTCAGAATGCAGTTCTAAAAGTAAGGTTATTGATGATAATAAAAATACAAAAAGTGATGATGAAGAAACAAAAACAATACGGACAGGTAATCGGATTCGAAAATTAAGAGAATCTCAGAATGAAATAGATGATATAGGTGAAGACACAAAGGAATTTTCTTTGCTGTGTATAAAATCGGAATCTTTTTTTGATGATATGATAATAGAAACTCGAAAAAGATCCGGTATAAATATTAGTGTGGCAACTGTACTCGAAAACTTAAGAAATAATAAGTTGGACGATGGTGAAATGGATCTGATTTCTGAATTTGGCGGTAGTTCGGTGGCAGATGGTCTAGATTCACGCAGAAAAAAGAAAAAGGCCCGTAAAATTAATAAAACGGGATGGGATAATAAAAAAGTTAGGCGAAGGATCGGAAACAATAGGACCGAATTGAAAGTGAATAGTGATAGTGTTATAAATAAACCTAAAAGGATAAAAACTAAGGTGAAGTTAAAGGATTATGGTATAAATGAAGAAAATATAATTATTAGTTCAAAAAGACGGTTAAGAAAAAATGATGAAAACAATAAACCAACGTTAAGGTCTCGTTTAGATACAAGTACGGTCCACAAAAGAAATAGTCAAGAAACTGAAGCAAATTGTGAGAATTCGGAAACAAATACTGTTGAGTGTTTATCAAACGCTGCTCACACAAAGAAAATGAATGACACACGCCCGAACCCTGGCGTTAGAATAAGATGCGCAAACGGAAGATATGGCATACAAAATAAATTAGTTTTAAATAAAAAGAGAACGGTTAAGGATTATGCATGGTCTACGAAAAGACGGTGACCTTAAAATAAGAGACGGATCTGAAAACAATTTTATTTTCGCACTGCATTTTCTCCTAAAGATTGAATTAAACCTAAGAAAAAACTTTTTCGTTTCACTCAAGACTTCTGAATCATTTGGCCCATAAATTATATCGTTAAAAGTTATTCAGAGAATAATTATTTAACGAGATTTTTTTTCCATTGTCATATTTAATAAGGTTTGGACTAAGTTATTTATATCCATTCTTTTATTTCGTGCGACTCGAGTTTATGAAACAAATATTTTTTGTAAAAAAATTTTTGAAAATATTCTTTAATTTTTTGTATCAATTTCATTGTTTTAAGGCAATAGGTTTTAAAATAATATATAAACTATTTAATATTCGATTCTAAAAAGCTGGTTTTATAAATATAACCAACTATACAGTATTTTTGTAGTCTTCGTTGATTAAATTATAACTTTTTTCAAAAAGTTGAAATACCTTTTATTTTAATTTTTTGATAATTATTTTTTCAATTTTTTTTTATTTATTTATAAAAATTTTCTAAATGTTAATGAAATCTTGACTTTAATTATTTTTTTATTTTGATTATTACAGATTTTAAACGTGTTTGATATTGTAGTCAATGTTTCATAGGCTTAAGCAGAAAAAATTCCAAATGTTTCAGTGCCAATAAAGAGATTTGTCTATTTAAATGAATCCTGGGCTATTTAGAAGTACAAATGACTTATGATAATTGATTCCTTTTAGAAAATTATATTAATTTTTTAAAATAAGCTTGAAAAGCTTGTTTGCAGTATAATTAATTATAATGTTATTTTTATATATATATAAAATTTGATGAATAAAAAGACCCTTGATTTTCCCAGACATTAATTTGACTTCCAGTTTTTATTATTATTTTACGTTGGGAGCCTTTTTTCCTTTCTTTTTTTGATTTGAGAAAATATTTAGTTCAAACCTATTAAATTATTGTTTTTCAGTCCGTTTTATTCGATTGTCAGATTATGTTATTATACGTAGTAAATGAAACTTCATTGAGCGCCGTGGTATGTATTTTTAAAAATCTTACCGTCTATTCGTGCCATTACATTCAATATTTTAATGTTCTAAATTATTTAATTTGAATTATAAAATTTGCTTCTTTATAAAATATATTTTTGAAAAATTCACTTAAAAAAGCATATCTTACGTGCCAATTTCCGGACATTTTTTTAATGCAAAAAGGGCATTAGTATTTTTGAAGGTTTCTAAAGTTATGCGAAGAAAACAAAAGAAAAATTATAAATTTTACTGTTAACTACTGATGTCATATTGCTATCAGATTTCAAACATTTAAAATTTTTGAATCAAAACGAATTCCATTATTTAAAAATAATGAAGTAATGTCCTTAATTTTAGTCAGTAATACTTTTTTGTCTTCTTGAGTTGTAAGATTTATCCATTTCAATATTTCCAATTAAATAGAACAGTTTATGGTTTGAAAATTCCTAATGTAATTTTTTTCAGTATTCCAAAAATTTAACTTTTATTAATGTATTTGTATGTATTTAAATACATTTTAATTAAAAGAAATTTATTGGTTTCTGAGAAAAATTGTACTTTTTTTTGTGAATTTTAAAGACTGGTATCATCAACTGAAATTTTCACTAACAATATTAAAGATAATGCTTATAAAAATTGAGGACATTCGTTATATTTTTTTGTGAAACAACTAGTGAAGAAGTTTGTAATCTGTGGTTTAAATCTAACCTATTTTCTGTATTGTAAGAATAGAACTTACACAGAAAAAGAAGTTGTTTTTGTGAAAAGTAACATTCTTTTCCTCTATCCTAACAAGATTTTCGTTATCATGAAATAAGTCGACATAGGTTAGGTTATGACTATGGAATTCGATCAACTTTTTAAGATTATAAATAACAGAATCTAAATTTATTTTTAGAAAAAACTTAAATTTTTCGTTTTCTAATGAAGGGAGAAGAAGAAAATTAAAAAGACATATCCAAATGTACATACATGAATGTAATTTATAGGTTGAGTTGTAATTTTTAAGTGACAGATCTCATTCATTTGTATTTTGTTATTTTGTTATAATTATCTATACTTCCTAGGATTGAATAGGCACTGGAACCTTGTCTGTACTACTCGCCGCTTCAGTACGTTTCGGTTACATAGTAATAGTTCCGTGCTAACCATTAATTTAGTTCTACCACTCATTAAGATGTCGAAGATCTCATCTCCTGAGAACGGAATTACAATTTTATAATAACAATAAAATTGTTTTTATTAGTCATTAAAATCGTCATAAATATCCTCTTATCTTCCAGATTTTTCAATTAAGATAATCGTAATGGATCGGATATAATAATGTTACACCATAAAACAATATGATGATATTTAAATATATACAATTTGAGATTAATAGTTTTTAAAAAGAATTTAAATTTTATGTTTAAAATATATCAACAGGAAATTTCAATCTTCTGATTGCTATGTAGTAAAAAATTATTTCGTATTACTATATCTGTATTTGTATATTTTATTTATTTATAGAAACTTTAGTTTACTTTTAACTATATAGAAGTAGAAAGCAAATTAAAATTGATCTTATCATTATACAAATATTTTCAGATGTCTCCTTAAAATAATTTCAAATTAATTATTAATTTATTCTAGAGTTGAGTATTTAAAATGCTGCGATACATATATTCACTAATTCACACAATTATCGGTAAACTATTGAATTTATTCCTTGCTCCAATTGTTTTATGGTATATTAATGAATCGACCAAGATATTAAGCTCTGTTTACGTATCTTAGTTGATAAATTTTTATATTTAAATTTAATGAATAAAAGAATTTTTCCATTAATGTTGCAGTTTTATCCAATTCACTTATTTCGTGGTTTTTGCATAATTTATAAAAATACGTACGACATTTAAGTTTTATGATTATACATATTGTATGAATGTTCAAAGTCCATGAAAATTATTTGTATTCAAAAAAATTCTCTTAGTAGTAAAGTCTTTGATAAATGACAATATATTATTTTAAGAGTTTACTAAAAATCTATTAAAGAAACGTATACGATTCAAGTTCATTTTTGTACATGATTATGTATTGCATAATTATTTATCAGGCAAAGTTGGTTTTCAGTACGAATTTTGTGATTTTATAAGAGTTCGAGAGCGTCAATGTTTCACAAGTCTATTCATTCATAGTGATTTCGCAAATAATGCAGTTTCCACATTAAAGGTCATCAAAATAAATATTCATTAAATTAAAAAAAAAAAGCCTCATTGCAAAATTATGAAACTATGCAGTATTCAAAATACAAAGAAAAACCTAAATGCAGACTTTCGCGGTCACTATACACTGATATAATACATATGAGTAAGGCATCATTAAAAAAATATTTAATGATTTTCAAAATTTTTTGTATTAATTATAATCAGTATTTGTATATAATAATGATGAATAATAAAAACACAACAAGTGTTAACACTTTAATGTGGATTGAAACCAAAGCTAGACAAGCATGTAAAAGTTAATGTAATAAATTTTGGTAAACTTCAATTTAATTTTAATTTTTTAAGTGGTTAAGCGGGAGTTGCAAGCAGAATTTATAGCTACCTTAAATTTTAAAAGTCCTATTTTCGAATATTTTCATTCATGAATCTCATTTAAATATTTCTTAAACCTATTAAAAGAAATAAACTTCTATTTACGAAAACACGGTGAATTAAATGCCATAATACTTCTTAAAATGTTGTTCAAAAATATTTCCATTAATCTTCAAAGCTGATTGCATATAATTAACAAAAAGTAGAATTTAAAAAAATTAATTGCTAAATTTTTAATCATATTTTAAGAAATTGCTTCCAAGTTTAAAAGAAATAATCTTATTTATTACAAACGCTATATTAAATTCAGTAGAATAAATTAGAGTTTGTGGAACTGATTATGCCATCAACTCCTGTTTGTATCACAAAGATATTGATGATAATTTGTAAATAAATTTAATTTGTTTAAAAATATCGATAAGTTTAGTGAATTATAATTTAACATAATTTATTTTGTACCATTTAGTTTAAGTATAACGTAAAATGATTTTCTAAGTCAGTTTTTTATTACATCTGCTGGAATTGAGTTAACTATATAACTGAAATTTTACTATTCATTTTAAGATTTTTCGTATACCGAGTTTGTTGTCTTGCATGATAAATCAGTTTCTTACGGATGCGTACTAAATCAGTATTTTACAATATTCGGCAGTCGAAAACGGAAAAAAATCCCATTTTAATTTTATTTATTTTATATATATATATAGAATTTTTTGGAACGTTGAACATAATTTGTATTATTTTAGCGCGAATTTTAAAATTCACAAATCCATCAGATGGTAAAACTTTTTATTGCACAGAAGATGAATTTTGCTTCAGAATACTAATTAAAGCCATAGACTGATTTGTTGAGGATGAATAAAGCAATAAAGAATATTGTCATTGGTAAAAAAATTACTTTTTATAATTTTCTGAAAACACTGTTTATTTTTTGATATTTACTTATTATAGGGACAAGAAACTTATTCTTCAAAACTTGCATTATTATTATTTTTAAACTAAAGAAAATACACTTTGAAGTGCTTAAGCTTTTTCTTTATTTTATTCATGCTATACAAAAATTTAATGTGAACTTGTTGACAAAAGAGCTAATAAACCACATGCAGCACCAACTGAAAAAATGTAGTTACTAATTTTTCATTAAGGAAAATATTTAGTTCTTCACAATATTTTGACATTACTAAGACAAGAGATTTTAAAAACCTGGCCTTCCAGCATGAATAAATCATTACAGGTTTTAAATAGCAAAAACAGCAGACTATTAACTATTATTTATAACATAACCTAACCTAATTATATTAAGGGGCAATATAATTAACTCTGCAAAATAGGAAGGCATAAAAATTTAAAAATATCAATAATTAACTGACAGCCAAAATAAATTGAAATTAATGCAGATATTTATTCTGTATTCTAGTTAAAGTCAATTCTTGAAGTTTATAATTGTATCTGGCTTTAAGTAAAAAATTGTTCAATCATCCTAATTTTTAAAGCCTTCTAAGTAACTGAATAAATAAGGAAATCACCGAAAAGGATACACTAGAGGTGAAAAACTTCTCAGCAGATAAAAACTGGAAAATATAACAATTGCTAAGAACAAGGCATTATTATAGAAAATAGAGAAGGTTGTGGCTTCATAGTCAGCAACTTCATTCTTCTTCCACAATATCCTAAAAAAAAAACATTTTTTTGAATATATATAGAAAAACAAAAATTAATTTCAACAAAAATTCAACCTTAAAAATATTATACAATTATTTGAAATAACCTCATTTTTATTTCTTTTACCTTTCATCTTTTTCCTTTTTACTCATCTTCTTATCCTCAGATAACTTCTTTGACATTTCCCTTGTGACAGCTTCTTCTCTCTTAATTGCGACTTTATGTTTAAGAACGAATTTTGTGTTTTTGTAGGCTAACGCAACCAAATATGTGCTGGCCGTTGTAACAAGAAGAAAAAATATAAGAGAAGAAACCAGGTCTATCATATGAATTCTCCAAAATAGCCCTTAACAAAAAGTAAAGTAAAAATTACAAAAAGATAAGGCTATCTTTAATATTTTAAAAAATAAAAACTTACATATAGGTATTGCTGAAATAATAAAAGCATTGCCATAAAAGAGAGCTGATGATTTGGTTGAAACGTTGCGACTGAAGTCTTGCAGCAAAAGCTCTTCCTCGTTGGTAAACGTTTTTTGATGTTTTCCAGACATTTTTTTTTCCAGTACTTAAAATTAGAACAAGTTCAGTAAATGTGCTCCAACAAGCAGAAAGTTTTGTTTACGTGTCCACCACGAAATCTAATACTTAGCTGTTGGTAGTATTGCACACTTTGAAATTTTGGTGTTAATTTCGTAGGCGTCATTTTTAACCGTTGATATTAAACATTGAGGAATTTTAATTTAGTACATTTGGATTTTCTTTAGTATTTCGTTCTTTTCATTTAAGTAAAAAATTATTGCGTACGAACTAAATATTTTTAATTTTATTTTTCTAGGTCTTATTTCAGTAATTTTTGATAGGTTAGTATTATAAAAGGATATACAATCAGTTTAATGAATTTGTAGTCCATTAGTAGTAAAAAGTCTTTTTTTAAATCAGTTTTAGCCTTTTAATTGTTAATTCTTTCTCAGGTTCAGGTTCATAATGTTTCTTAGAAGAAGAATTTTACAATTAAATAGCAGAGTAAATAATATTGCTGAAGAAACTGAACTTACCATTAAATTATTGGATGTCTTAAACAAACACAGTGCTCACTTAATGTCCACTATCATTAATGTGTCATCTCCAGAGTCGTTTTCGGAATATTATTGTCAAGTAAATTCATCTCTTTATAAATACAGGGAATTGTTAACGCGAATAAATTGTGATTTGGAAATGACTATATTAGCTGAAACCAATAAATGGAAAATTAAAAATGAGATTAATCCGCCCAGCAATCCAGACAGTCTAGCCATTTGTGAAAGCGCTGACAAAGATAAGATTATAACAGAACATTTATGTCATTATATGAATATCAGCTCATCCAGAAATTCTGAAGAATCAGCAATTAATGATTCATGTAATTTCTTGAAGAATAAGTCAGAACTGAAATTGCATCACAATACAAATGTAATTACACATCCAAGTTTTCAGTCAGTAAATGATTATGAAACAATTCACAATTATGATGAACATGGATCAAATTTAATTATGAAAAGTGAATCTGCTAAAACTCAAGAACAAATATTTTCAACTTTATCTAATATTTCAAATTTTCAATGGTTACCAAATGATATTGGTTTAAAATTTTCTAATGTGGAAAACTTTACTAAAGCTAAACATGTAGAAACTGATGATACTAATTGTGAATTAGCTAAAATAACAACCATAAATTTCAGTGAGAAAGATATGCTAGACCATAAAAATGTCAATGATATGGAAATATTAAAATCACCCAATACAGAATATTCTTGTATAATGGGAAATGTTATATCACTTGCAGAATTTTATGTCCATATTATCAATGATCAGTCACTTTTATTGTTAAAATGTGATAAAGAATTAAAACTATTGTCTCAAGACTTTAAAGTGTCAGACAATCTGATGAACTTAAAGGATTATTTATATCTTCTGAAAGCAAACAAAGTGTTAAAACATTCAAGATCATATGCTTTGTTCTACTCCAAAACAGATGATACTTTCCATAGAGTAAAAATAAAAAATGAGACCTTTGATGAGGTTAGTGATGTGGATATAATTTTGATAGACTATGGTGTGACTATAAGCAATGTGTGTTTGGATAAATTGTATCTGATGCCTGACCATTTTTATATATATCCTGCTTTTGCCACCAAATGCTATCTAACTTGTAAAACTTCAACTAAATCTATTACCAATTTAAATTTTTTACATTTGAATGCAAAATTATTAGAAATGTTTAAAAACTGGATCACAGTAAATCAAAAAGTTATTGCTGTAATTGATGAAGATGAAAATAACCAACTTCCTGACTCATTACCAGTTAAAATTTATAACTTAGAGAAAAATGAATGTTTTAACCACATACTAGAAAACTTTGTGGAGAAAAATAAAACTGATAACTTAGATGGCAAAGCAGATTATGATTTACCTGAGGTGAAAAATGACAACCAGTTAGAAGAATGGAATCCAATGAAGGAAGACTTTAATTCTAATATGAATTTGTATGGCATAGACATTGAGGATCCAGCTATTGCCATTTATGGTTACATAGGAAAAGATCACCAAAGAATATGCAGTTTATATTCGAAGAAAGGCGTATGCTTCAAAGGAGCATCCTGTAGGAAAGAACACGTAAGAATGGATCGGGGTGGTTTCACTAAGGATAAGGAGGAAATTTTCAAGAACGCATTTAAATCTCTTAAAATGCCAAGACCAAACGATGAATTATATGTCACTGTGACTTATGTTGCGGGTCCAACCGAATTTTACTGCGTGGCACACAAGCTTCATTCTAATTATGAAGAGGAATCTTTATTTTCCCTGGTACATTATATGAATCTCGGATATAACATATCAAAAATGAAACAACTGTTGGTTCCCCCGTCAATTGGGCAAATTGTCATTGGAAAATTTCGAGGAGATGGTTTCTGGTACAGGGCAAAGGTGATCGATGTTGCGCCGGAAAAAGATGAATATTGTTTGTATTTTGTCGATTACGGAAATACAGAAACGGTTTCGTTTTCAAACATCAGGGCCATTGAGGTCCAATATCTTCATTTGCCGTTTCAGGCCCTGTGCTGCGCTATCCAAGGTGTGAAAATTTCGTTGCCGCTTCCGAATTCATCCGTTAAATATTTGCAAAGTATTGTAACCGAAATTGTTAAAATAAAGGTATTATCGGTCACGCCCGGCGACAATTATCGATTAATTGTGAAGGCCTTTAACAAAAATGGTGACGACATTGTGAATGATTTAATTAAAAAGGAGATCTTTGCTCGAATTGACGATGACGATGAAATAATCCTCCCTGTATCTGCAGATATTATACCAGGTTAAAATTTAATTTTATATCTTGGTAAATATAATTTTCATACGCTTGATGTCTTTTAATTTAGTCAAATGGATGATATTCAAATCAGTAATTTGTAATTAAAAAAGATTCTTGGTTATTGTATTCAGTTTTGCTCTTTCGAATTATTTTGTTCATGTAAAGAATAATTTTTGTTACTTCTTTTTTAATAAATGGAAAATGGAGCTCGATACGATAAACTTTTTTTCCTTCATAACCTATCAAATATGTTGAATCCGCATTCCTATAGCCACGCGATTGTTATTATTCATTCGTTGTTGATCCCGATACGAAAGTCAGGACTTTTGTAATGTAAAATAATATTATTATCTAAATGCTGTTATTAGTAATATCTTTTCAGTTTAATGCAGACGATTGTGGCTCATGAAGACAAGATTGCGCCATATTTGAAATCTGACGCATTATCCCACCGGATCGTTTTACCTTCGTCATCTGCTAAAGTTAGCCATCCTTAACAGATATTTCAAAGGCAACGGACTTTGTTTTCACATGTTGCTTTGCAAATTATCTTGCATAAGTACTTTTTGTTCTTTATGGTTCATTTTTTAAATGGAATGCTCAAGTTGTAAATTATATGATTCTGAAGCAAGGAAAATAATTGAAGGAATTCGTGTTGCAGATTGTATGACACTTTTTTCTGATTATGAATCTGACAAGCAAGGCAAGTTTAGATTATCGTTAAAATATTCATTTTTTTTGCAAATTGTTCCGTATATTTTTTTATTCACTCATGATTTCGTCAGGTCTCAATTTCGACTGCACATTTTGTTCTAGCAAATTTCCTTTGTAAATTGAAAACTTGTTTTTAGGATTTAGTTTGTGCAAAAAAAATTTTTATTTTTTAATTTTAGTTGAAGAAGAAGTTCCTTTCGAGATCAAAGATCTTATTATTTCAAATGTTCTCAATTGCTCATATTGTAATGTTTCATTTAATAATACAACTGAACAGAGATGTCACTTTAAATTAGATTGGCATAGGTATAATTTGAAAAGAGCTCTTTCTGACAAAGAGCCAATATGTGAAGATGATTTTGATGGTTTGGCAGGTAAATAACAAATATAATGTACTATCTTTATGATTTCCAGTTTTAAAAAATATATTCAGACAGTTCTTTACGTTAAATTATGAGATTAGTTTTACATATAAAAAATTAAAAATAATTGATAATATTTCTATGAATTGAAAATATTAAATTACATTTTAGACGATGTTTCAAGCATATCAGGATCAGATATTGAAAACTCTGACCAAAGTAGCAATTCTGAAAGTAGTGATCAGTCAGACAAAAAAATTTCTGATAAGTTTCAAATTTCAAAATATTCAAGAAGTTGGCATTCCAAGGCATTTTTTGAAAATAATAAGGATAAGGTATTTTCTGTATACAAGTGCCTGCTTCATTCAAAAAAGGAAACTGTGACAAATGCTTTATTGTTATCTCTTATGTCAAATCTGTTAATTAATCCTCAGAAATGGCTTTTAATTATATTGGGTAAGATGATATATTTTATGTGTTTAAGAGTAAGATGATATATTTTATAAGTTTAAGAAGTTTTAAATTCTTGCTAAGTCAATAAGAAAAAAAAAATCACTCAAGTTATTCAAAATTTACCTGACAATCTTTTAATTTCTTTTGCTGTGGAATATTGTATCTTTTAGGAAGGTCTTATAAGAAGAATTATTTCAACAGAATAATTTTTAAATAGGTGGTGGACATTTTGCTGCAGCAATATTTAATAATGGTGTAGTTGCTGAACATAAGACTTTTCACTGTTACACTGTAAGGGCAAAGCAAGGTGGATCCCAATCAACAAGAGATAACAAAGGTGGTCACCATGCTAAAAGTGCTGGAGCTAGCTTAAGACGTTACAATGAGCAGGCTCTTGTGCAGGTTATCTTTTTGTTTTCTAAAATGTTTAATCTAAGAATTTTTGAAAATAAAAATAAATTAAAATATTTTTTTTTTTAAAAGAGAAAAGAAGAGGTATTTGGTGACATTTAAAATGTTTGTGCATGGTTTTATTAAAATATGGCAAAGTAGGTTTTATCATTAGGATATCATGTAATTTAGTTTCTATTGTTAAATATTGATATAATAATAAACGTTTTATTTATTAATGTTTTTATTTGTAGCATGTTCAAGGAATAATAAAGACCTGGTCAGAATCAGTAAAGAATTGCAATTTAATTTTATATAGAGCTGCAGGATCTTATAATAAAGGAGTGTTATTTGGAGGCAAAAATCCTCCCTTAGAAAAAAATGATAATCGATTGCGCAATATTCCCTTTCCTACAAGGAGGGCGACTTTTAATGAAGTTAAAAGAGTGTATGACATACTTTCTACAATAGAAATTTATGGTCAGTTCTTTAGATTAAAATTTTAAACTTAGGATATTTTAATATTTGTTTAAATTATTTCATTTAACATAAATGCAAAGCTTGAACGAATAAAAACAAATTTTGTTATAATTTAATATAAGGACAAAGACATAATTTTGATGAATTATGGGTTAATTTCATATTATACAGGTTCTGCAGCAGACTATAAAAATAAATATCCAAAGTCGTCTAATAAAGGGAATATACTCCGAAAAAATAATTTGAAATGTAACGAATCATTTGTGTCAAAATCAGAAAATTTATCGTCGCAAAACGAGGAGAAAGTTAAGAGGAACAATGAATCAAGAAAAATCGACAGAAGCAAGCCCAGAAGTTCTCCAAATCGAGAAATACCAGGCAACAATTTGGAGAGCTCTTCTGAAAGCAGTTTATGCAATGCAGACGATGTGGTTGAAGAGAACATTTTGATGACTTCCTATGTGAATTTACCTATGGATGATTTGAAGGAATTCGACAACACTGTAACCGAAAACATGAATTTGAATTGTAAAAACGTTGAGAAGAGACTGAAAAATGCCACGTCGAAAAAGCGTAAAAAAAAATCAGAGAAATCAGCCTTTGTTAGACAATTTGAAAGCATTCAGAAGAAATTGGTCGCGAGCTGTGAAAATGCGGATAAAAATCTGCTCGAAGAAACTTTGAAAATTTATGACTCTTTGCCGGATGAAAATGAAGAATGCGTTAGGGGTATGAAGAGTGAGATAACTGTTTTAGTCTTAAATCAGACTTATTTATTAAAAGTTAACAAAATTAAACTTTTCATATTTTAAAATAAAATTTCTTTAGTTTTTTACTTTTCTGCTGTCAAATAGCAATAAAAAATAGACGATAAATTTAATAAAATGTAAATTTAACTTTTTAAACCAAAGCCCATTTAAAAGCAAAATATATTCACAACTTTCATAATAAATTAATTTCACAGTTCCAGAAGAGTTAAAAGAAGTTTTATAAGAAATTAAAGAAATTTAATTAAATTTTCACGTCAGTAATAAAATACTTGTATTTCAGGAACTTCAATGACGAAAAAAGATTTCATTAATTGTCTCAATAGTGGTGTTAATAACGAAACAAGAAATACTCCTTTGCATTTGTCAGCTTTAATGTGTTTGCCGGAGTTTGTTACCTTGCTGTTGAAAGCGGGTGCCGATCCAACAGTTAGAAATAAAAATCATTTAACGCCATATGTCCTTTCAGGAAATAAGGGAACCAGGAATTCCTTCAAGCAATTCGTTTCCCTTTATCCGGATAAATATGAATACAAGAAAGTTAGTGTTCCACTGTTAGTCCAGAAAATTGAAGTGTGATTTTATCAGAATGGGTAACATATATATATATATTTTTTTATTCTCTTCAGGCAAACATTCCTGAACCTTTAACAGAATGTATGCAGAAAATATACGATGAGAAAAAAAGGGAAAAAAATAGAATAAAAAGAATGAAGGATAAAATTAAAAAGAAAGAAAGTAGAGAAAGAGAAGAAGAAGAGAAGGAAAAGCAGAGATTTTTGCAGCTGAGCGACAGGGAGAAGGTCTGTATGCGAAAAAAAAATATATTTTTATTTTTCTTACAATAACTTTTTTTAAATCTGGAGGCGTCACAGTCTGCGAAAAAAATGGGGCCAAATATAAAATCAAAAGATTAAGATTTCGCATTATTTTATTTCAATTTTTTTAATAAAAATTAATTTAATTTTTGTTATTTTGAGTTTGTATCTCAGTCTTTAAAAATTTATATTTGAATTACTGTTAACTTTTTTGACGTTCTAAATGATTAAAAAAATTTCTGTACGGAAATACTTTAAAAATATTATTTTATATTTTTAAATATACTTGGTGGATATAATATATAATATTATTATGATTTTGATTTATTAATTTTTAATGTTTTACTCTAACAACTTACTATTTGAGTTAGTGATGTTTGTAGTCCTATATAATTTTTTCTTTGTAAACAGTTCCCCATTCATAAAGAGATTAATATCCCCGATTTGAACAATAAAATAAAAACTATTAGTGTGTTGTATTTTTTTGTAAATATATATATTTATTCATTATTTGTTGCAATTATAGTGTGCTTTAGCTGCTGAACGTCGCATATTAGCATCTGCAACTGCCAATGTTAAACTAGCGAAGCTACCCGTACTGTCAAGATGTTTTCAGTGTGGTATCGACATAACAGGAAAGGTTCCATTTGAATATGGAACGAATAGATTTTGCACAGTTACCTGCGTAAAGTCACACAGACTGAAGACTAACAGTTATGGATTGGAAATATAAATCACTATTATTGTCGCGTAAAATAAACAGGCTAATGAATGAAACTTTTTCTTAAAAATATTTTTAAATATCAGTACTTTATTCATTACTTATTTATTATCACAGCCTTTTGAAGTTTGATTTAAAAAAGTAAAATTTTCAGATATTTATAAAGTTTTACATATAACAATTTCATAAAGCCAAAATCTAAAAATATTTAAATCCCCAATAAAGCCACATACATATTCATATATTTTTGAATACATAAATGTGTATGTAGATTATTTGAAAATTCCTATTTAAGAGTATAATTTGAAAAAGAAAACTAATTAATACTAAAAGCTAAGCTCATCAGATGGGATTGTCAAATTTTAAAATCGAATGCAAGCATTCGGGTATAAATCGTAATCGGAATAAATTAATTAAATATAAACATTGTTTAATTGTGAGGAGTTCAAGTTAAAAAAAAAAGCTAATTTGAATCATAAAAAATATTGATTGACTCGATTGTTTCATTGAAATAGTTTCTAAATTCTTTTTCTTTTTAAATTCACAATGAACTCATAACGCAAAGCGCTGTTATTTAATTAGTTAATTTAGATAATCATTTCAATGTTTTGCCTACGATCTGACATAATTTGTAAAAAGAGTTTCTGAGCGATATCTCAAACTGCAACGACTTTTTCCATAAGTGATATTCACGTGAGAAAAATTCACAAAATCAATGCTTGTAAGGGAATTCATGTACAGGATTCAAAAACTGATAAATTTGAATAAGAAATTTGATATATTAATTATTCAAATTCCTTGACGAAAATTATTTTTCTGGAAAGGAAACGAAAAACCGACTGTTCGTGAAATGCATTTCTGATCTCACCTTTTCCTTTTCGTGAATTTCTTTTAGAGCATTCTTTCTTAATTATATATTGGGTACGTGTGTACTCAAGGAAATTAACAAATGGCAAAAAAAAAATTAATTGCGCATTTGAAAATTTTTCGTTGCTCCATTGATCGAATATCGAATATATAATTATCCAATGGTTCTTACATGGCGTCGAAATGGAACCTATAAGCTTCTTGTAATCTTTCCAAACGATCCATTCGCTTTTCCTTCCAATGTAACAACAAAATTATGACAAGTATGAAAAAGCAAATGCCGGTCAGGGCAGCACCACTCACGTAAATTACCTTGCTGGGTGTGACAAAAAGCTGAACCTTCCACTTGGCGGGGACATCGATTGGATGAGGAATTATAACCATCTGCGAATTCGGAATTATCTGAGGCCATTCCCTGTACCTGAAGGCGAAGCCCACTGTTATGTTTTCCACAAAATTCGGCGTGCGACCCAAGGCAAACATAATATATGGCAGGTATAAAGAGAAATGCGCACTCTGAGGAATTTGAGCGCTGACACCAACACGGACATTTCCCTCCTGGTCAACAGTCTTGTAAGATATGCGAGGACCGGGAAGATTTGTACCGAAAGTCTGCTTCCTCTTTGTCAATGGCCCACCTACACTCGTTACGTTTTTGTTAGAAAGCCCCGTAAGAACCATTACTTTAACAAAGTTGGCATCGTAATCCAAATTATTTTTGAATGCCTTAGCATGATACATTCTATCTGCCGACATGGTGATAAGCAACACGTCCAATATCCCATCTTGAAATATGTCGTAAAAGACACCCAGGACCGAGTCATTGATGTTGTAGGAAAAGCCATCCCACTGAATTTGAAACGTCCGCGTGAAGTTCTTGCAATTATCGCAGGGATTGTTTTCCAGCAAAAACGACCGACGGATTTTGCCCGTCGTTAAGGTCGCCAGCAAATCCGGATATCCGTCCATATTGTAATCCCCTCCCCTTAAGGTAACGGCTTTAGAAAACGGCAACTCTTCGCTGTAGAAAAAGTACCACAGCTCTCCGTGCGGATCTTTGAAATTCACGTTTAAATCGTGCCAGTTATTCTCGAAGTAGACGTAGATTTTCGGATAGCTTATATCCAGAAACGGAACGATGTGATCAATTTTCCCCTTCAGTTCCAAATCCAAAAAGACAGACTGTCCCAGCTTTCGATTCGAATGCGGAGGAGGCTTGATTGCTTTGTCGAAATAAAACTGACATTTACCCTCGATTCCCTTCCACACCTCGAACTGGTAGCCCTCCTTTTCGGACGTCACAAATAAATCGGCTATGTTGTCATTGTTCAAATCCAGAAAGGCATTCGAATGCGGTTCCCTGATGCTGCTGAAGCTCACGTTTTGGGAATGAGCATCGAGCAAGGGCAGAAAGGTGGGCTCCTCCAAATGCTGGTGGAACGTCCAGATTCCTCTTCCTTTCCCAACATCGACTCCAAACAAATCGATGATGAAATCGTTGTTGCAATCTAAGGCCAAAGGTTCGCCGATGGTGGTCAAAATTGGTTTTGACTCGTTGTACGAGCAATTTAAGTAAAACTGTCCGCCCCATAAAATATGAACATCCAGAAGATTTTTCGCCTTCTTTCCGCAGGTGGTGACCACCAACACGTCCATAAATGCATCGCCGTTAAAGTCGCCGGGAACGACGCTCTTGATGAAGCAATTTCGAAAGGAACACGTAAGATTGCTTGCTTTGAGCATGGGTTCGACTTCGAGGGAGCCGAGTAAAATTTCTACGGTTCTGCTTTTGTTTTTCAATATGAATAAATCTGTGAGTTCATCACTATTGAAATCTCCGAAGGCTGCGGGCAAAATGTCTTTGGTGTTCCCAAAAACCTGATTCGTAATATCCCTTGAGGCCGTGTTCCAGGCAAGTAACAGACAAATGACAATTCGAACCAGCATTTCACTTTTACCAATTTCAATTTATGTTCGTCTGAAACAAAATAAAAATTAAATTAATTAATTTTTGTGAATCTCGATGAAGGAATTAACAATTTTGTGCGTTAATTTCTCATTTTATTTACGCTAAATGACAAAAATGAAATATAAAAAATTTTATTTATAGCGTGTAAAATCAATTGTTTTGGTGCTAACATGCAGATTTTATGACATTTCGCGTTCAGACAATGAATTAAAAGTAAACCTGACCATTACATGGATTGTTGCACAAAAAAATCGAAAGAGCGTTTTGTAAATTTCAATTTATGAAAACACTTAAGATCTTAGTGTTCAAAACGGTAGGAACTTTTTTTTGCTAAATTTCATTCACTCAAAAAATAAATGTACACCTTCAAAATGATGTCGAGATTATTTTACTTCGATTAAGAGCATCAAATTTTTTCAGGAACATCATAAACTAGAAAGCTCAAAAATTTGCATCCAATTTTATTATTGTATAAAAAAATAAAATAAAAAATGGTGTGCTCAGGACTGAACGAAAATGTTAATCGCAAAATTTTAGATTTTATGGAAAATACGAGACAGCCTTACACAGAAAGAAACACATATGGCAATGATCCCAAGACAAGATACAGTCCAGGTCTTTGTAATATTTTCATTAATTTTAGATTTCACATATTGTGAATATTTTTCATTAATGAAATATATAAAATTCTTTATCAAATATAAAGCTTTCACTTTTATAAGTGGGCAAAAATTGTCTTCTTTGAAAGCAATGAAGATAAATTAGCAATTATAAAAAAAGCTTTAATATTATTTGGGTTATAATCCTAAGAGTAAAAAAATTCTTATAAATAACAGCTTTCAGTTAAATATTTAAGAGTGAAAATCCTGTCTTATTAAAAATTTCCTTGTGAAAACTGAATGAAAGCAAAGCTTCCAAAATCAAAGTCATAAATTATTAATCTAAACTTTAAAATTATCAATGATTCTCATATTACTTTTCAGCCACACTTTTAAATGATTGGTATGAAGAAAGACAGCAACAAACTATTCCTTCCAATAATGATGAACCATGGATATCTCAGTACATAAATGATTACAAAGCACAATGCAAAAATACTTTTCCTGACAGAAAAGATTATTTTAAAATGATATTTGACAACAGGGTATGCTTATTCCCACACATAATTATAAATGTTGTACATTAGTACTTAAGCACAATCAAAAGTTCATATTTTATTTTAGGGATATGGACAAGAATTACTTATAGATCACTTAGGTAGATCTTATTATGGCAATTTTACAACAACTTATGATCTTTGTTACAATCACTTAACTAAAGGAATATGTGGTCCTTTTCCCAGAAAATATGTAAAAGGAAGATACATACCAGAATGTGATTTAACTAGAATATATGTGAGTTTTTGCAAAATATTTTCTCTAACAATTTAAAAAGTGCAATTTTATGATTATAGTAAAGCATTAAGTAAATTCACAAATTTAAATATAATTTTAGGATAACCTTACACAATGGGGAATTAAAGAACAGGTACTTTCCAAATCACAACCCATTACTACACCACCTTTACTACTGGAGACAGAATATAAATCTAAATTTGTTAAATATGACATGGCTGAAGTTAAGAAACTGAATAATTTTCTTTTAAATAAGAGGATAAATAAAGATTTCTAATAAATAAAAATTTGAAGAAATTTTTGCAAATTGCTATAAAGTAAATTTAGTGTAAAATTGTTCCAATTGCTATAAATTTAACCAAAACTTACCCTGACGCAATACAGTAAATATGTTACTTGACAAGTTTAAAAAATTAAAAATTCTAAATACTTTAAATTATAAATATTAATTATTGTAAATTAAAATAAAGAGATATATTTCATTTGTTTATTAAGCTCTTATCATCATTGATACAAGGACATTTTATAAAATCATTTTGAAAATACTGAATTGTAAATCGAATATACTAAAAGAATTAGAAATGAATTTGAATTACCTTAACAAGTAATACCACGACATTTTACGGAATAATATTGGAAATCAACACATTTTTGTAAAGAAAAAAGAAAGCTTCGCCAACATATCAAAAACATTGTTTTTTTAGTGTCGGGGAAAGTTGTCGGAAGAATGCTGATCGTGAATCTACATTATCACTGTTTACTGCAATGTTTTCTAAATGTTTTCGGAAGCAATGATAATTTATTGGCGTATAAATAAGAACATTTTAAAAGTTACTTTGCCGAAAATCATTATAACTAAGAAATTCAATACTAAGAATTTATATCGTTATTTTAACTTTTCATCCTATATTGCCGTCCACATTAAAAGTAATTTAATGATGTTTAGGTCATAATTGAAGTTTTTATTTTTTAAACAAAAATGAGTTCAACCGAAGGAATTGAATTGAAAGATTTTAATATATTTCCCATTTCTGGTCTTGTTACAACCAATTTCTGCATCTCTTGGTCCGATGATGACAAAATAGCATTATTGATGGATGATGGAGTCCAAATATTTGTAAGTTTCTTTTGGTTTTTTCCTGAATTTAATTAATGCACTTCTTGCAGTCTATATATAAATGATAAAAATAATCAGAAATCTAACTTATAAAGCAAATTCGTTATAAATTAATTTATAAAATTATTACTAAGATTTTAATATAAATTTATAAGTTAATTAATTATTTATGTATTTATTGTAATGGTAAAAATTAATACATAAAAAAATCAAAATTGTAATATTGGTATGAGAAATATTAAAAAAATTAATTTTTTAATTGTAACACAGATATAAAGGAATTATTATTATTATTCATATGTAAAATACATACACATGGAAAATGATAATAAAACAAAGTTCATTATTTCTAAAATATGAAAATCATATATTCTAAATTATTGGAATATATATCTTAATATCATAGTTATTCTGTTTACTTTTAATTTTTGAATATATCAAACAATTCCTCCCTTATTATCAACTAGTTTAGAAATTCTCAATTACCCATCCCAACTAAAGAAAGCAATCTAAAATTTTTCAGGAATTAAATGCAACTCCTTTAAAAGATCATTCAACATTAACATTTATAAGATCTTGGATTCCAGCTAGTGTGCATCTGCCTTTTCAAAATACAATTGTGGATAATAAAGCAAACTCATTTCTATGGAAGCTTAAGAGAAATGAAGTGTATGAAATGACAATTGACTCAACATTAAGTTCAATTATTGAAAAAAGCTCAATTTCTGCATTTATAATTCAATGCAATTTTAGTCCTTTATTCAATAATGAAAGGTATGTTACTAGTTCAAATAAAGATCTAAAAATTTTAATATTCAGCTCTTGAATGATTAAAACTATTGAGTTTATTCCTTTAAACAATAAACAATCAAGATTAATTAATAAATGTAATAATAAGCAAAAATTCTTAAACCATTTGAATTTTAAAAAATATCTTGAAAATGCATTTTTTCAAATTTTAAGGAAATTTATAACCATGTGTTCATTTGGTTATTTTGCATTATAAACTGTCAAAACATTAAATTTTAAAATTATAAAACTAGGATTTAATTAATAATCATCAGGCATAAATATTTTTATTGTCCAATGAAGCAAGTCAAATGTGCAAATTTATTTTAAAAACTTGTAGTTTACTCTCAAGAATTTTGAAAATAATATTTTTTGTTTTCAGTTATTTGTCTTGTTTGACCAACAATGGAGTGCTGCATATTTACAAATGGAATTTAAGAAGGTGGAATTCTATTATGGATGTATCTGAATTGTGGATTAATTATTGCAAAGAAAAATTCAGTTCAGAAGAAATTAATTTTAATATTTTTAAACATAAAATATTTCAGTTGAAAATAATTACAATGGCTTGGTTTCAAAAGCCAACATTACTTTTTCTAACTGGCCATGAAGATGGTGGCATATGCTTCTGGAAAGTTGAAGACTTTAATAAAACAATGAAATTAAACGTTCATTTTTATACTAGCACTGCTGGAAAAGCCAATTGTTTAACCTTGTGTGAAACTTATATTCCACAAGTATATTTATTATTAGTTGGAACGTTATCTGGCACTATAAATTGCATTTCTTTTAAATTCTCATCCGATAATAAAATTGAAAAATTAAAAGATGAAATACAATTGTGGAAATATGAAGATTTTATCAAACCAAGCTCAATTCAGGTTAAGATAATAGAAAATATAATTTTTGTTTTTACCGTAAAAAATCATATTATTGTAATTCAAAAATTAGAAATAACTGACGGTAATGTAATCATTTTAAAAACTGACTGGCATGAATTTTCAGCACCTATAATTTCGTTCAATTTATATCAAAATGATTTTATAATAGGAACTCGAAATCATGAATTTTTTAGATTGATAATTGCTGAATCCGGGCATAGAATAGAAAATGATATTGATTTGCCATTAAAAACAAAACATAGCTCTTGTTTTCATTGTTATGGATTGGCTATGTCGAGGAATAAGATAATATGGATTGTTGCATCTTCTCCAAAAGTTAATTATGAAGCGAAGACTATGAAAGATACAACGCATCTACTTATATTTATACCGAAAATAAAATTTTTTAAATCACTATCTGATTCGACTTGTACTGAATTAATTAAAAAAATTTCTGAGAAACACAAAACAATAAGATTAACAGATATTTCAGATTTATTAGAATTAAAAAAATTTGAATTGTTGGCTGATCCTACGAAATTTAGTGAAAACATTTCATGCACTTATAATTCATCTGCTTTGGAGCTAAAGTTAATATTATGGGAAGCAAAATTGAAGTTATTCACTCAGTCAATCGAGGCTCAAACCACAATATCACGGTGTGAATATTTACTTGCTCTGCAATGGTGTGCCAACAGAAGATCATATTTTTTACAGATGGAATCTAAACTAACATCATTGCAAAGACGTAGCTTGGAAATAATGGAAATATTTTTAAAGGAAAAGAAAAAGTACGAAAATGCTTTAAATATAATTTTTGGTAATACAATAATCAAAATATATCCAAATTTAAAGGTTTAGGAATTTCCGGCATTACCGTGGATACTTTTTTTATATTTTTCGTTGATAATTTTATGCCTTAAATCCCGACAGTTTTTTGTAAATAATAAGAAAAATTAACAAGAAGCACATTTTTTTGGTTATGTCTTTTAAAAAGAGAATAATTATTGACTATATTTTTTTAATACTTTATTATAATTATTCAATATGTTTTGTTGGACCTTTAAAGCAATTCGACAAAAGCAATTTACTGCGCGATTTGTGGAAATACGACTTCAATAGATGATGTTAGGATATCATCATGTTCAAATTCGCACATATTTCCCAGATGTATGCTAAGTCTACTGCCTTGTGATTCGATTCCTTATGCTTTCTGCCAGACATGTGATTCAACAGTTCTTCTTGATTTCAGTAAGTATATTTTAATTTTAAGGGGTAAAAATATACCAAATTATTTTTATATCACATGAAACTAATTAAGTTTGCATATTGATTTATACTAAATGTTATGTTTTACAGTATCAGACAATGATTATCGCTGTTTGTACTGCGATGGTTTATTAGTTCCGGATAACAGGATAAAAGCGAACAGGTAACTGTGCAGAACTTTGAAAATTATTGAACAAAAACCCTGTTGGTGGCGAAAAGCTATATAGTGTTTTCACGTTCAGTTGCTAGTGAATGATCAATGTACAAGTTATATAAAAAAAGCACATATGTAGGGTTGTCCTATCCCTTCAGATAAGATACAAGAGCAAACATTTCACCGGTAAAATCAAATTCTTCCATTAGTGATAACGTCTGATATGTGGGCAAATTAGTTAACGAAATTAATCGCAGTGTATTACAAGTATAAAATGTATCTAGCATTGGTAGAACCACGATTTTAATTTTAATGTTTTTGCGAAAATGTTATCACTGTTATTTGGCGATTGATTTCAAAAAATATTACCGAAATTTTCTCAGTCAATTATATCGACAACTTCCTTCAATATCTCGCCACAAAATTTCCGTGGCTCACCATATGCGATCCTCTTCCGTAATTCAGATGCGTTTGAACTACTCGGATTTATCTGGTATTTTTATGTACTTTCTTATGATTTACTTTAAAAAGATGTAAAAATCAAATTGTAACAACTAGCTATTAAAGCATCAGTGATGATGCAATTATATCAGATTTGGCATACAGAATTTTTTCTTGCAGTTTGTAAAAACACCCAACACAATCGATACTAAAAGATATTAGTTCCTGTCCTGCTTCTGCAAAAAAGATTTACGCATTTAATATATTCCCTTATGCCTTAATGAAAGATGTTCATAGAAATAGCTTTCAAATTACAACATTGCTCCCCAGTTAAATTAACATAAAAATTTTAGAACACTAATGAAATTTTGATTTCGATTTGAAATATTTCTTGTTTTCAATTCTAATATTTTTGTTAAAAAAATTTTCTTAATTTCATTTTCATGAAGCTTGGGGTTCTAGTTATAGCAAATCATTACACGTTAAATAAATGAAATCTGAAATTGCCAGTGAAATAAACTTACATCAAACCTCTTCTGGTCTATACATATTTTATTTCTGGATGCTAACATATGATAGTTTTCATTCAGTTTGGAATAAAAAGATCCATTTAGTAAAAATTTCTTTAAACTGATTTCTTTCAGGAATGAAATTTCTGAAGTCGAGAAAGGAAATTAGTTTAACTGGAAAAGGAGTTAGGAATAATGCAGAAACATCTAAAACACCAGATTATAGGGATATTAATGAATTGAAAGTTAAACTGAAAATAAGAAGAAAAAAAGCGAATGCCAGGGAAAGAATTAGAATGCACGGCCTTAATAAAGCTTTGGACCGTTTGCGAAGGTACGTCTTTATAAATCAAATGTTTTGAATTTACATAATAAATAAATTACTATGTAAAACATTTCAGTTTTATACTATTATAAATAAGGTTAACTAATTTCAGAATTTTCAAGTAATTTTTTTAGTGTTTTACAAAACGCCAAAATATGATATAATCCGGTCTTATATTCAGATAATATAGAATGAGTACCGGAAATTGTTTGTATGAATATAATTATATCGCGTTACATTCAGTTAATGTGAAAAAAATAAAAATTCAGTTATATTGTTGAATTTTTTGAAAAATTACAGAAAAATTTCAGTCTTCTTGATATCATTATGATAACACAAATTATGTTATCAGTCTTAAAACTGTTTTTTATTATACTAAAAGTAAAAAAAGAAATATTTTCCATTAATAAACTGTTTTTTGACTGGAATACACATAATTAATTTTAATTATACTATTTTGATGAATACTTTCAGACTTATTGAAATATAAATTTTAAATAATTTTTGTTGACAAATTGAAAATGAATTCTGTACCTATATACATAATATATCAATAAATTTTACATCTTTTTTAATTTGTTGCAGCACATTGCCTATAAAAGGCTTGCTATCGGGTACAAAGCATAAACTTTCGAAAATTGAGACGCTTAAAATTGCATGCAATTACATTCGAATGTTGATGAATATTTTGCGAACTGATCAAGAGATTGAAATAAAAAACTTCGCTAATTCACTTGCCGCAGGGTTAAGTCCTACAACGGCCAATGTGGTCATTTCTTCATTTTACCAAGCTTCAGAGTTTAAACATAACCCAGAAATATAGTGAGAATTGTGTAACATTAAAGGCTTATTTAAAAAACGACAATTCTTTGGTGTTATAACTGAGTAATTTATTTCACTGTAACAATTAATAAATCTCTTATACCCAGTTTAAAGGAATCTCACTTTTTTTTTAAAACTCATTCATTTTTTCTGTCATAGCTGGGAATAATGTCAAATGGTTGTATTAAACGTTAATTCAATATAAAAGGTAATTAATTCTTGGTTTACCTTTTAATCGAAAAATGTATTAAATTTAATGAAATTAGTTTCATATAATGTAATTTACATTCACGTCTTTGATTAACGCTAGTAATGTGTTCTACTTTTGCATATTATCAATTATTGTTTAGTCTTCAATTAATTAATTTTTTTGTAAAATGCCAAAATCAGAAAATGCTTTTAAACCATATACCAATTCTAATTGTTTGATGCAGATCTATATCATGAGATTGGTTAAAACAAAATTACATTACTCGTCGGTTTTTCTTTTGAAAATGTCGTGTCATTAGAATTACATTGAAAATGAATTTGTAATTTGAGAAGTCCAAGTGAGGAGAGATTTCTATAATATGAAGAAATTTATATTGTAAGCTACAAGTCTGATATCTGAAGAGAAAAAAAACTTTTTTTCAAATTATAATATAAAATCTTGTTTACATCGACTTCTTTCCTAATAAAAGTGAATTTTATTTGTTCAAATTTTTTCCTATTGTGGGCGTCGTTAAAAGTGATATGAAGGCTGGCAGACTTTCAAATATGGTTTTCTTTATTATAATTTTGTTATTTGTGACTCTTGGCGGTGCTTTTGAAAATTATAAACAATTATTTTTAGAATCTAGTTCAAAATATAATGCTGAAGTGCAGACTAAAGCAGCTAAAGCAGTTATAACTAGACTTCTAGGACCCGGCAAATCACGAATGTTTAATGTACAAGTGAAGGAAAATTTTTCAGACAATGGCAGAGACACATTTCATATTTTTAAAAGCGATAGCGATGTTGGAGTGACAATTATAGCGTCCAGTGGTGTCTCGGTTACTTGGGGCTTTTATTATTACCTGAAATATTATTGCCATTGCCACATATCTTGGGACGGTGATCAATTAAATATGCCTGAGATTTTACCACCAGTCAATATCACAAAATCTTCAATAGATAAATTTAGATATTACCAAAATGTTTGCACCTCAAGTTATAGTTTTGTATGGTGGAATTGGAATCATTGGGAAAAAGAAATTGATTGGATGGCTTTAAATGGAATTAATTTAGCTCTAGCATTTACTGCACAGGAAGCAATTTGGAAGAGAGTTTATGATGGATTTGGACTGAGCAAAACAGAATTTGCTGGTCCTGCTTTTCTTGCATGGAATAGAATGGGAAATATAAGAAATTTTGGCAAAGGATTATCTTCAAATTGGCATACTGAATCCATTGCCCTCCAACATTTAATTTTAAAAAGAATGAGAGAATTGGGAATAATTCCTATAATCCCATGTTTCTCAGGAATAGTTCCCAGATCTTTCAAGCGTAAATTCCCAAATGCAGATGTGGTCAATATTTCTAGATGGAACTCTTTTGATGATGAATTTTGCTGCCCCTATTTTTTAAATCCTACAGATCCAATGTTTTCTGTTGTTGGTAGGATATTTTTAAGAGAATACATTTTAGAATTTGGAACCAATCATATTTATAATTGTGATTCTTTTAATGAGAACATTGTGCCTTCAAATGATATTCATTATTTAGCCAAATCTGCAAGGTCAGTGTACAATGGAATTATTCAAGTAGATCCTCATGCTATTTGGATGTTGCAAGGCTGGATGTTTATTCAACCTTTTTGGGGAAAAGAACAAGTTAAATCTTATGTTACAAGTGTGCCAATTGGTAAAATGTTAATTTTGGATCTGCAATCAGGTCTAACACCACAGTATCAGAATTTTGAAAGCTATTATGGCCAGCCTTTTATATGGTGCACATTACACAACTTTGGCGGTCAGCTTGGTATGTATGGTTATTTGAATTTAGTTAATGAGGGAATTCCAAAGGCCAGAACTTTTGCTAATTCTTCAATGGTTGGCATTGGCATTGCACCAGAGGGTATTGATCAAAATTATATAATGTATGAGTTCACACTGGATAGCAGTTTAAGGTATTCCTCAATTAATTTAACTAAATGGGTATCATCTTATATTTTGCGAAGATACAAAACTTTTAATAAACAACTTGATGATGCATGGTTTATTTTAAAAGAAACAGCTTATAATTATAACCCTGGTTCAATTAAAGTTTCTTTAGCGTATGAACTTGTCCATAAAGTTTATGGGCTTCATATAGCAAAAAATATATTAACAAAAAGACCATCATTAAGTATGAGTGAAATATTATGGTATAACAGAAGTGAAATATGGCAAGCATTCGAGAAATTTATTGAAGCTGCAAAAATGGTTGAAATATCATCTTCGAAATTGTTCTTACATGATTTTGTTGATGTTACAAGACAAGTAATACAATTAGCCATTGGTTGCTTTTACAATCAAATAATGCACGAATATGTAACACACGATTTAAAAAATTTCGAAACTACTTCGCATCAATTTATCGATATTCTGTACGATCTTGATGTTATTTTGAAAACAAATAAAAAATTTTTACTTGGCACCTGGTTAAATGATGCGAAAAATTTAGCGAGGAACATAAATGAATCAATTCAATACGAATACAATGCTAGGAATCAAATAACACTTTGGGGTCCTAGAGGCGAAATAAGGGATTATGCGGCAAAGCAATGGTCCGGATTATTTGTCGACTATTACATTCCTCGATGGAATATTTTTATAGCTGCTTTGAATAAATCTTTGATCCAGAAAGTGAAATATGATTCGGCGAGCGCGAAGGCGAAAATGTTTAACGAGGTAGAGCGACCATTTACCTTTGCGCGCAAAATCTACCCTGTTGAGCCCCAAGGTGAAACGGTAGAAATAATAAATAAGTTTTACTTGAAATGGAATAGGATTTTGTACAAATTGTTTCACAGCAGCAAATAAAACGTTGCTTTCCTCGAGCAAATTTTTCCTTTACAAATTAATAAAAACTCGGAACACTTAAAAAAGGGAACTGCAAATTTTTTATCAAACGATTTTTCCGGCTTCGGTACGCCGGTTGCGCGAATTTTAAGCCAATAATTTTGGCTCCGTCTATTTCACCGGGTAACAAAAGTGGAAAAGTCCGAAAAAAACGAAATCATTGTAAAAGCGGCAAAGGGTAATTTTGAAATATCAATTTTTATTTTTCGTGAATTATAAACATAAACAGTCAGAACAATAAAATCGTCGAATTAAATATTCAGGGTTCCACGCAGAAAACAAATTTAGCGTTCGCGTTTAGAATTCCTCCGAAAGGATTAAAAAAAGATGCGAGTATAATTTTTTTAAATTGCTTTCAATTGGAAGGGTTCCCTAAGGAAAAGCTCGAACCTTTGACCAGTTCAATGTACATGAATAGTCTTAATCGCGTTATCGCAAGCGTCGATGCCTTCTTATTTTTCTTTTTCGTAATCGTGGATCGCTACTTCATCTTCATCCTTCGGTTCTTCTGATGCTTCGGGAGGGACTTCTTTCTCCTTTGCCTCAGCTTCTTTCTTCTCAAGCTCTTCCTGCTGCCTCAGCAGTTCCTCCGCTATTTCTGAAGTGTCTCTTTTGTCGTGTCTTTCAAGGTAAATGAAAGGATGGGTTTCGACTAGTTTAATATCCTTTTCGAGTCTGACGATTTCCTGCTCGAGCCAAATTTTTCTCCTGATTTTCGTCATTGTGTCGCTCATCACGGGCAACTTCAGAAACTGTTGAGATAGCTCGGCCCAGTGGTCCTTAAGTCCCTGCAAAAAATAAAGAATTTTCGACGATCGTAATGTGGGGCGATTCGAAAAACGTTCATCTTATTTTGTCATGGAACCTTTTTTCATGAAAGACTAAAAAAAATTTTTAATGAAAGATTAAAATTTCTAAAGTAACGACATTAATTTAGCTTGTTGTATCTAGTAATAATAAATCGTTGTATTCAAATCATTTGTGTGTTTTCGATAAAAATTATCATCCACTTATCATTAACTTCCATTTTTTATAAAAAATTAATTTTTTTTTTCGCTTTTAAAATAATTAACGAAATGTATTTAGAAAAAAGAAGTTGAATTTTCGCATTTATATTACGAAACAATTGCTAATTTTGCAGTTTTTGAACTGCAAAATCGCGAAATATGCATTTAAAAATCCAAAAAATTTTTTCCTCTTTCGTCCTGGTGAAGAAGATTCATCAATCGCAGTTACAAAATATACATAATGTCTGGAAATTTCTGACATACTTTCAAGAGTTTTTCCCTGGTTTCCTTGTCAATCATATAAACATTTTCGCCCATATTTTTGTTGCCAATGCCCATTTTCTCTCTGTAGTTTTTCTCGATTTCCTTCTTTTTCCTTTCCCTTTCCCTGTATTCTTCAATTTGCTTTTTCCTTAGGCAAAGGTATCGCGGCACTTTTCCGTATTCTTTTCTTTCTCTGATTTTTATCATTTCGATCAAGTGCCCTGAAAGTGCAAGCAGATTTAATTGATGGAACGCTGAACCGAGGATGATTCCTAGCTTGTGTCAGAGATTGCTAACTCAATTCTTTAACGGTTCCTCGCGGGCTGTCCACTTTTCTGGGACTTGGAATCCTTGGTTTCATTTTGCAGATCTGTTTAACGTTTTCTTTTACATAATTGATGCGGGAATCCTTTGGGCGTTCGACTTTCAACTTTGCCTCAATTTTCTTGCCTTCTTGCGTTACGACGGGCTCCTTTTCTGCAACGAAAAGTTATCGGCTTCTTAGCTTGTGAGACGTTTGGAGGTTACTGACATTTTTGAACTGCATTAAATTTTATCTCAAATGTTTGTACGCGGAATGGAAGATTCTCCAAAATTTTATTCTCCAAACAGGTTATAGTTATGAAGTACCACATTTAATTTGGTTGCAGAAAACCACACATGTACGGCTTTTGAACTCAATTTTCTTTTACTTGAACTATTAAAGCATGTTACACGTATATTAAATCATCTCTGATCTGATTTCTAGCTGCAAACGTAACGGAACTTTATTATTTTTGCCTTTATTCAAGATAATTTCAGGGTTTACCTGCAGAAGAAACTTTTCTTTCAATTTTTTTCTTTGCAGTTTCTCTCCTAGAAGATTCCTCCTCACGGTCGTGCCCAAATTTTTTCTGCGTTGACTTAATTTTCTCTTTTGCCATTAATTTTTTCCTTTTCGATATATACATGGGGGATTTAAGAATCGGTGGCGTTGGTTCTTTGATTATATTATGTATGTCTTCGTTGTGAAAAATAACCCCGATTGTGGACATTTTTTTAAAAAAAAAACAAAACTTAAGAAACGATTAACTGAACTTTTAACATTGCAACCCCTGGAAAATGTAAAATTGCTTACGTTGTTGCCGTGGTTACGCCTCATATATTTTAGGGAAATTTTCATTTTCCCATGATCTGGTTTAAAAAATTTCAGTCATAAGTTAGGAATGCATTTATTGGCTTACATATTTACTTAAATAATTTGTGTCATTCACTCGATGACCCCGAAAAATAATTTTATAATTTTCAATTCTATTATTTCACTCATATCATAATGTAAAATATTTTTTTGTTTTAAGAGTGCCGGATAATAAATTTTAGTCATTCTGAGTTTATTAGTAATTATTTGAAATTTTTCAATTAAATTAACAACTTGAATATCTCAAATATTTTTATTTATATTTACAGTTTAAAATCAGAATTACTTCATTACGAAGATAATAAGTAATTTTTAAATTTAAAAGACACGGTATATAATATTTTAGGCATTCAAATTAATCGCTTGCAAAATTCATGAATAGGCAAATTTTTTCGAAACATTGAATTATAATTGAGTTTTAGTTTCGAACATTGAAGGTTATTTTCTTTTTTCCAATCTTTCCCCTTAAAAAGTTATTTCTCTTAATTTAAGATTGAAATCAGGAAATTAGACATTTTTGTTCATAGTAAACAATATTTTTTATGATTTAAAAAACTGCTGTGTACGCACTGAAAAACCTTAAGCAGAATTATCACACTGATTAGTAAAATTTTTTACGTGCATATTGTAAACACTTATTTTTTAATAATATTTTTCAAAGCTTTTTGTTTTATTAATTTATACATTTTTATGTCTTTAAATTTTCCGCCGACATCAATTTAAAGCCACGATTACTGAACAGGGATTATTGTCGTGATTGCGGCAAACTTGCTCCCACAACTATAAATCTGAAATATGGAATAGCTTATTTTTGAAAGATTAGCAAGTTAAAAAAAATCTGGTTTGTTCCTCAAAAATGGGTGTACCCGCATTTTTTAGATGGCTTAGTAGAAAGTATTCCTCAGTTGTAGTGTATTGTGTAGAAGAAAAAGCTAAGGTTATCGATGGGGTCGTAGTTCCTGTTGATGCTTCCAAGCCGAATCCAAATGGTGTTGAATTCGATAATTTATATTTGGATATGAATGGGATAATACATCCGTGCACCCATCCAGAAGACAAACCAGCGCCAAAAAATGAGGATGAAATGATGATAGCCATATTTGAATGTATAGATCGTTTGTTTTGTATTGTCCGCCCACGTAAACTGCTTTACATGGCTATTGACGGCGTTGCTCCTCGCGCTAAAATGAATCAACAACGGTCAAGGCGATTCAGAGCTTCCAAAGAGTCTTTTGAGAAAATAGAAGAAGTGACTCGTATTAGGTCTGAGCTCTTGGCCAAGGGAGTGACTTTACCATCGGAAACTCCAAAAGAATCTCACTTTGACAGTAACTGTATCACTCCAGGAACGCCATTTATGGAACGACTTTCAGAATGTTTACATTATTATATTCACGAGAGACTTAATAATGATCCAGGATGGAAAGGATTAAAGGTCAGTTTTTTCTAAAGATATAAGAGGTAGATTATTGCTGAACATTAAAAATGCTCTATCAAAATAACCCTATTGTGGTTATGCATTTTTTTTTCAAAAATTTATAAAGCGAAAATTTAGTTTTTAATCTTTAACAAATTTATCCTGAATTATATTCTGAATTAAATTTCTTTCATTAGGTAATTTTATCAGATGCTAATGTACCTGGTGAGGGAGAACACAAAATTATGGACTTTATTCGGAAACAAAGAGCTCAGCCAGATCACAACCCAAACACACAACATTGTTTATGTGGAGCTGATGCTGATCTCATTATGTTAGGATTGGCAACTCATGAACCAAATTTTACAATTATTAGAGAAGAATTTAAACCTGTAAGACCAAAGCCTTGTGATATCTGCCATCAATATGGTCATGAAATGAAAGACTGTACTGGTTGCTTCAAACCTAATGATGGCAAGTCATTTAAATTTAGAATTTTAACTAAAATACTGATACTTGAAATAAAAAATTAACTTATATCATCTTTTAGGTTCATTGCAGTTTTATATATTTTGCAATATAGATATTAAAGAGAGAAAATGATTTTAAAATTGCATAATTTTCAAAATTCTTTTTTTATCATTAAAATTATCATCTTCAATATTTTATTGTCTTATAAATGAAGTTATTACTGTTGTTTTTTCTGTTTTTCAAATTTTAGATAATACAGATATTTCACCTCTTGGTGAAGAAGTTCAATATATATTTGTCAGATTAAGTGTTCTGAGAGAATATTTGGAACAAGATTTGTTAATGCCAAATTTACCATTTAAATATGATTTTGAAAGAGTTATTGATGATTGGGTGAGTCTAATTGTGAAAAGCATTCAAAAAAGGATATTGCTATAAGATATTTACATTATATGTAAAATATATAATATATTAAGATTATATTAATGTAAGATATATTTATTTCAATTTAAAATTTATATAATTTATACCCCTGGCTGTTGGTTCATTCTATTACGCTATTTTGTCATAAACTTCAATAATTGCATTTTAACTTTATAATGATACCACTGAATTTGATTACAGTTTAAACAATGAACTTGTCTATAAAATTAATCTTATTCAATAAATGTCTCAGTTAACACAGCTATATTTTCTTGTTAAAATTTAATTTAGAATTTATGAAGGTGTAAAGTTCAATTTTTACACTAAATAAATATTATTATTAATTTTTGCTTCCAAAACTTTATTAAAATAAATTAGTTTACAATTTTCAATTATGTTTATTTTATTACAGGTTTTCATGTGTTTTTTTGTTGGAAATGATTTTTTACCTCATTTGCCATCTTTGGAAATTAGAGAGGGAGCTATAGACAGATTGGTAAATCTTTATAAAAATTGCGTGTATAAAACTGGAGGATTTGTTACTGATTCTGGAGATCTTAATCTGCATCGCGTTCAAATAATATTGAATGAACTGGGAAAGGTTGAAGATGAAATTTTTAAAAAACGGCAGCAAACAGCGCTGATATTCAGGCAAAGGGAAAAGCAAAGAAAAAAATTTGCTTTTCAAAATAAGGATGGGTTAGTTGTTAATTTTACTTTTTTTATGCTGTAAACTAAATTATTTGAAATTATACAGTAATGTAATGAAAGTAAATAATATATAATGCTCTGCTATTTTTTTGATATATAATTTTATTTAAAAGAATATATTTTCTATAGTATTATTTTTCAGTAAACCAACAGCAATATTGGGTGGACAGTATACTCCAAATCCTTTGGGTCCAGATTCAAAACCACTTACAATTCAGAATCCTAGACAAGAAGCATACAGAAGTAGACTCCAAAATCTTAACACACATAGAGCTCTTGAATCATTGATTCTAATGGAGGTATCTTGTCAAGTGAATCATTTTTAAATCTGATACTACAACAGAACACCTCTTAAATAATTTTTTTACCTTAGAAATACAGATGATAACTGCAGAATTTTTTCAGAATTCAGAAGCTGGTTCGTCTCAACAGAAAGATAAATATAACTCGGGAATCAAGAGATCAACTGAAGAGCAAGAGAATTCTTCAGAGGAAGAAGATCATGACGAAGTTCGATTATGGGAAGAAGGATTTAAGGACAGGTATTACGAATCGAAGTTCGAAGTAGAAAAAGAAAATGTGGAATTCCGTATTCGTGTTGCGAATGAATACGTTAAAGGCTTATGCTGGGTTTTACGTTATTACTATCAAGGTATTGAAGATAAATTTTTTTTTCTGCTTTCGTTATTTCTCTCTAATAATTTTTCGAATTTATCAATAAATTTTTTTGTGTTACAGGTTGTGCTTCTTGGAAATGGTTTTTCCCTTATCATTACGCACCCTTTGCTTCCGATTTCATTAATATAGGAGATTTAAAAACAACTTTTGAAAAAGGAACCGAACCTTTTAAACCATTGGAACAACTGATGGGGGTTTTCCCTGCCGCATCGAGTTCTCATGTTCCAGAACCCTGGGCTGCTCTGATGCATGATCCAGAATCACCCATTATTGATTTTTATCCAACTGATTTTAAAGTAGGTCACTGAATATTTCAGTTACATGAAATTCATATAAAATTAAAGTTTTCATACTAAATTAGTTTATATATTTATGTTCAAATTATTAAGTATGAAACTCGTATAAATCGTTATAGATAGATCTAAATGGAAAAAAGTTTGCCTGGCAAGGCGTTGCACTTTTGCCGTTCGTGAACGAAAAGCGTCTTTTTAAAGCACTGGAACCATATTATAATCAATTAACACCGGCAGAAAAGAAAAGGAACGTAAAAGGTGACGACAGGATTTATCTGGGCATCGAAAATAGCGGTTACAGTTTCTTAAAAGGACTTTATGAGGGTTTTGTCAGTGTTTTTATTTATTTTTTTGTATTTTATGCTCTCAGTTAATCGGTTTTGATGGCAAGTTTAACTTAAAACTTTTATTCAGGGCAAGAAAGATGAAGAATTTGACATATGCATAGATGGTATGAGAGGAAAAGTTTTGCTATCTGAACACTATGTCATGAATGAAACACTTAAAAGTCCAGTGGGAAATTTACCCGCTATAGAGGACAATACTGTCGTATTTGCTCGATTTAAAGATCTTACTTACGAAGATGACTTCATTTTTAAGGCTAACAGGCGAGGAAAAACATTTTTTTTACAAATTTTAATTTAAAATTGATTAAAAATTCAAATAATTTTAATTTATTGATTTAAATTTTTATATTAGACTAAAAGGTGTAATTGAGCCTCCGCGTGTTTTAAAACCGAAAGATCTTACATATGAACAGAGCAGAAATTGGAGACCACAGATTGGTATGGTACCCAGTATGCAGCAAGCATCGTTAGATGGTACAGGTATGCACATAAGACTTTAATCGCCTGAAATTTTTTTATAAAAATTTAAAAGTTAATTTTTAATTATTAACATAACTTTTACATACTGTTTGAAGTCGGGGTTGTTAGTAAATAGTAATAAGTTTATTGAAGCAAACTGATAAAACACATTCAATATTTTAATCATAATAGTTTTTAATTTAAGTTTCTTCATTTTCTATGGAAACTTTCTATTTCCACACCTAAACTACCTTTGGGATTTTTATTTCTTAAATATCTACAAGGTAGTTTTTAAATATTTTTTTCATTGCTCAATGTTTTTTATAATTCTTACTGTAGATTGATATTTTTAAAATATTTCAGGTCACAGAATGTTAAATTATTATAACAGTAGCTTTCAAAGACACAATCAGAAGTTTTTAGAAACCATTGTTCAAAATACTAGTGTACGATATAATCAAGTTCCTCCACCTACAACTATGAGTCTTTTCCCACAGTTTAAAATAACCCAATCCGTGCAGAACTACGGTTATCGTACAGCTCAGGGCAGCAGCCAAGCAAATTCGAGGTATGTTTTTGTTATTTTTTCGACACTCAGCACATTAAAAAAAATTATTTTTCAGGACATCAAAAGCAAAAAATGATTTTTGATTTTATTTTTCAATTTATTAAATAATTTTGCTTGCAGGAATAACAGGGATCAAATGAATGATAATCGTAGAGAACAAAATTATCAGAATTATTATGAGCGAAATAATTTCAGTCGTTCTAATTATGAAAGTGACTATAAAAGATATCATCCCAGAGATAGGGACAACTTTAATAGATACAACAATGATAGAAACTTAAGTTCTTATAGTACAGGAAATCAAGATTTTATGGAGAGGCGATATGACAGAATTAATCGAGATGATAATTTATATAATCGAAGAAGAAGCGATAGCTACAAAAATTACTACAGGGGATATCACGGGGGAGGCAATTACAGACGTTAGATTCACATGAAAATCATGGCTTTTCGATTCTTAGCGTTTTATTACAGTTAACATAAGTTGCATGTAACAATAATTTCTTGATTACTTGTGATCGCTTATGTCCCGACACATTTATGGCGTAAAAATGAATATTTTCATTTATTTTTCACAATTAATTTCAAGGGTCAATTATTTGTTAGTCGAATTCATTGCCTTTAATGAACGAGAAATACATTTTTCCAAATATTTTTAACCACATTAAGCAAAAAATTGAAAATATATTAAAGATCTTGGTTTATTATGCTTTCGTCACGACAAAATATCGTCAAGAGAAAAAATTCTGTTAAAATAACATTTTTGCATTCCAGTAGCGAAAAAATTTCTTAAGTTGGAAAAATTAATTTCAAACTAATGATAATTTTTAGGTATAGAACGTGAAAAATTTGGCACTATCGAAAACGGTCTGAAAAACCATGAATTTTTTAAAAATTAAAAATTTAAAATTTAAAAAAGTATATAAAATATAAATTCCAGTTTGTAATTTTAAACTTCACGTTCTCCGTAAATAGTCAGCTGTTTTCACTTTTTTTATAGATGTAAAGCTAATTTTATAAATGAACTGTAGAAGGTAGGTCAGTAAATGTTAGTATTCGAATCGGAGAGCTTAATCAATTGCTCCTTCTGCATAACTCAGAATTTAAGGATTTTACAAAATTTTATTAATCTGAAATTCGACAGTTTAGTCACCTTTTTAAAATGTTAAGGTGATCATTAATTTTAAAACGAGATCGTTATGAAATTGATGATGTAGAAGTGTGTGTATGTGCGTGCGTTGATGTATTTTTTATGTATGAATGTTCTGTTCATCCACTGACTTTAGCGGCGAAATATATTTTCATGTAAAATTTTCTTTTTACATGTCGTACAGTATAATGAGATATGCATGAATTATTTTAAAAATATTTTGTCAAACTGTTTTTTTATTTCATTAAAAAAATTTTCAAATTTAATTTAAAAATTTTTTTATAATTAGTAAATTCATAAGAGAAAACATAGTTAACATAGAAAATTACTAAGGGAAAAATTGTAGGAAATTGAAAATAAAACTGCTGGTATTTAAATACATATTTTTTAATTATTTAGATGTTTTTGAATTCCTGCCTTACAAATTGATTTGTTAACCATAATTTTTGCTGACACTTTCCATTTAAAGTTTTTCCTAAAATCAGTATTTTTTTTTATTAGAAAATACGAGGATAATAACGCTCTAGGCGCATTCATTTTCAATACATGGAAATACAACCACTTTTTCATTACATTATAAATAATTGAAAAGGTTTTAAAGTGAAATATTTTAAGCCATTCGCAATGAATTTCGCCTTAAGCAAGAATATGGAAATTTTTAATTTGAAAAAAGTAATTGAAATAAATAAATTTAATCTAAACAATTAAACCTTGCTAATTTTAAATACATTAAAAAAAGAAATAAATATAATATATTTATATGAATTTTAATAATTTTGAAATTAGCAGTGCTCAATTAGAATTGTGTACAGTAGAAACGCTTTCTCATGAATTAAATCACTGATTCAGGCTTCGTTTTTCACACTGAAATCGCGAATAATAAAAAGAAATTCACCGAACAATGAAAATTATTATCAAAAAAGATTTCTCCAAAAGTTCGGATTTTGAATCAATCTCCTCTCAAAATTGGTATACCAGTTGCTAAGCACGGAAGCCGGAATAAAACTTTCCACTGGGTTTGGAACCATTTGAGCTTGCGTTACCATAAAACTTGATGCGTAATTAATGAAATTTTGAAGCATTTTCTGGGAAAATTCTAAAAACGTCGGTATGCTGACATTTTCCATCAGCGCCGCCGGGCACTGCTGCTGAATATTTGCCAAGCTTTCCACCGCTATTCCTATCTGAGCGTTTAGGCAAATTTCACCTTGTCCAAACATAAGTGTCGTTCCCTCGGCGTTCAATGCGAACTTGGTTGTATCTTTGAGGTTCGAGACCTTGAAAATTGCACTAGGTTTCTCGTTAGAAATGAACCCCAGAAGGTGCCAACAAGGCGGACTCACTGGGTCTGGAAAACTTCATTAAGAAAAGGCAACAATTTAAAAATTTTAAAAAAAGCCATGAATTTACAGTAAAATAATGAAATTTTTCCAGCTTGTCAATTAAAATGAATCCAAGAGCATTCTTCGTGAGAATGAAAGGATGGGGAAGTAGCCTAAAAGCACATTTCAGAAAATACGCAAGATTAATGGGAAAATAAAGTGCAACATTGAGATGAATTTATCTTTGAAAAAAATCCTGCCTATTTTACTTATTTAAGCATTTAAAATGAATTTTTAATTTTAATTAAAAATTACTTTATACAGCATAAGTATAAAGTAATTTTTAACAAGTGTCATTTTGTCTCTGTCAACAGTATGATTTCCAACAAAAGATAAATTGTGCCAAAATACATCCACACTGAAACATTAAATGATAAAATTTTTGTTGAATATCATTAAAATTTTTTTTTTTTTATTTAAAGATAAATCATTCTAAATCAAATATTTTATTTTTATAAAAGGTTTTTGAAAAATAATTTTTGCTAAATGTTATACATATAGATTGTTTTTTAACTTGCCAAGTATTTGTTAAATATTCGTGATTTTTTTTATTTTCAGTGTCTACTCTATTTCATATATGTATATTTCATCTATTTGATCTATATATTAAAACCAATACAAATTCTTAATTTATATAATAAACTGTGTCAATATTTTTTTTATTAATTATATCAACATATTATTTCAACTGCAGAGTTTTTATTTTTAGGGAACTGAATAAAATTCATTTTATCTTGAATATTTTTCCTTTTCTTTCTTATGTTGAAATTGTCATAAATTGCTGCAGCACAATAAATCATAACAAATTAAAAAAAATTTATAATCTGTGATGACAATAATTTGATTGTACCTGAAGTAAACAAGTCCTCCGCAACCATCAGGAAATGGGATCGTACCTGTCAGGAAAACCACTATGTGATTGACAGTATCTGCTTTTGGTATATTAATTAAAAACTGCTTTTCCCCAATTAACTGAAATTCAGTTTGAACTAATTGTCCTGACACAATTAAGCCAAACATAGCCATTCTGAAAAAGAAAATGTGTGAATTTTCTATTAAAACCAAGAAAGTCTGAAATATTTATTTTTTCTCTGACGTTTTCAGTCATTCTTGTTATTTACGATATTATTTGAGTCAATAAATCAGATATTAATAAATTTATGATGTCTTCACTCGCAAAGGACTTTGGTTTCTTTTTTTTATAGCAATAAACAAGCATCAAGGAAGGCACTGCTACAAAAAAAAATATGGTCGCTTTATTACACACATACAAAATACTTTTTTATAAACAGTAACGATGTGATAGATGAAATACATAAGAAGTAATAAATTTTTTTTACAGTGCAATAACACAAACCGTTCAATGGAACAAAAAACTGAGAAAAGTAATTAAACAAAAACTTGATTTCAACGGGAATGTTGTACATAACAAAAGAAAAATATCATTGATTTTTTTATTACACAAATTCTGTTTTTATAAAATTCAAAATTATATAAAATAAATTAAATGTTGCATTTGGTTATTAACAGATAAGAAAAAAAAATTCCTATTTACTTATGGTATGATTTTTTAGCCTTTTTAATCTGAATCCGAAGTACTCTAACCTCTCCTGCTTAACAACATAAATGATGCCACAGAGAAGACGCTCTGAGCATGTAATGAAATTCAGCTTCAGCAAAACTTTTCTTCTTTTAATATTAACGTATTATAACTAATATTTACACTCGGCCCTGTAAGGGGCTCTAATTTTGAAACTATAAATAACAAAAATGCTATGGAAAAGGATTCTGGAAATTCGGAATGCAATTACTATATACGTAAATGAGCGGCAAATGAGCAAAACCGGAAACCGGAAAAAGTAAAGTTTACCGTGCTGAGCAAAATGAAAAATCCAAATTTAATTTTCAAATTCAAAAAATTGATGAGAAACACAAGGTTTCTCATAATTTATACATGACTTATATTATTCATCGTCCTTATTATTACGATATTAAACCTTATAAAATAAATATTTTAAAATGAACTTTGTAAATACAAATGAAATGATCGCAATTTTGAAATTCATGAAGTAAGCAAGCGTAATACTGCATTATATTGATTGTAAATGAAGTTAGGTAAAATAATTTAAAATTCTGCAGGTCAACTTGAATTTTATATTCTGTAATTACAAAAATATTGGATTAAAATGCATAATACTGCATAATACAGTTTGGCTTACTCCTAAGTAATTAATAAAAAAAAACGAATAGCCACATTATATTTTAAATAAAATATCTTATTACAAATAAGAGAAAGCTTTTAAAGCCAAAATTTATTTGATTATGATTGTGATTATTTGGTTATTATCGACAAGGCATGAGAAATTCGAAATATTACTTACAAAAACAAGATATTATTTTTTATTATTATACACATAAAATATTAGTAAGTTTTACAATTTCATTGCATCTACAAAAGTAAAAATGTAAATATTGTTATCCGTGTATTTCTAGCATATTAGGACATGATTTCAGCAGTACATTCTTGTATTTACAATTATTTAAAATTATTTCACCAAAAAAATATTGGTTTATTACGAACGCACGATTAACATTATTATTGTTATTTTTTATATTATCATTATTAATGTGCCTTATTGAGAGGTCACTATTGCCACTGAATCGTTTGTCTTTTATGTGTGCAGCTACTGAGAAAATTTATTCTCTAACGGATTTTTGAAATGCACGAGTCTGAATTCAGTGTCAAATATTCTTTACATACATATTTTGAACAAGTGAAAAATATTGCTAAGGGATTGCGTCTCTTGATTTCATATCAAATTCTGGCCAGCAGTACGTCTAAACTAAAATCTCATCCTCTTTTTAACAAATCAATCATACTTAGAAGATCTAAAATGAACCGATTTCGTCTCCTTTCCCAAATCAATAACCATTTATGCATTTTGGACAACGCGACACTAAAAAGCTAAGATAATTTTTGAAGTACAAGTTCAGTAACACATCTGCCAGCTACACATTTTTGTATCTGCACTCTGATTCCAAGTGACTCTCATCGCAGTTTCTTAAAGAAGTTTTGCTTTCGATGCTTTCATCGCAGCTGGAAATTTGCATTAAATAAATTAAGCTTGAGATACATAAAAAAAAAATTGTAACTGTTGATTCCAACAACTACCATTATTTTATTTTAGTATATTTATGTGTTGAAATGGTTAAATACAGACTTAATTGCTTTCTTTAATTAGCACAATTAAGAGGCCATGAACTTAAGTTTGGCAGCTCATAGGTATCCGTCGAACTATTTAGCAGCTTCAAAAGTGAAAATAAACTCGAAATCGGTATTTATTCTTATGAGTGATTAGGAAAATTCAGGGATAAATAGATCGGAGAGATATAAATTTTTATTTTAGAGTTCATGGTAAAAGAATTTAAATAAAATTCGAAAAGAATAAACAAATATGTATATATCAGAGTCCTAGAATGAATAATTTTAAACAACTACGAATTATTAAATTATTTGATCATACTTAGCATTACAGATAAAAGAAAATCGGATCAGATCAGACCCTTATGATACACGCGTCATCAATGCACTGTTGTAAATATCTGAATCATTTGAGTGTTACTCAGTGTAGCCCTTTTGAAATAATGAGCAATGCTATTGACTACATCGAAATTGCAATGTAAATCATCGTAATCAGAAAAAGTTTCCTTTTACATCGAGAGACAAAACAAATAAAGGGATAAGATAGTTCATAGCATGTGAAATGTTTATCAAATAGATGAGGAAATACAAGGTAAAATATTTCTGTATGAAATCGGATTGAAAGTTTATAAAATGGAACTTTAATAAAATTAAAAATTTGGGTAGGCATCCATTTTTTTTTTTTTTTTAAATAAATCGGAAGCCAGCTTAATTTTAATTAACAAAACTTTGATGCGAATTAAATAACTCCGACAGCAAAATAATGGGAATAAAAATAATCAGAAGGGAAAAGTAACTTCTGGAATAAAAATGTTATGGAACATTTAAAACTGCTAAATCCAACTCAGATAGAACTGTTCGAATTCTCGACGTGGACCAAGAGATGTAAAAAAAAAAAAAAAAAAAGTTTTTTCCATTCGAAAAAAAGCAAATGTATATATAATCTTTGTTTTTTCATCAATTTATTTTTGCCGGTCTAATCATAGAAATGAAAAAGTCATATTTTTTTTTGAGAGGAAGCTCCAAAAAAATGTTATACCCGATAGAAATCGATGATACACTCCGGAAAACCTAACCTAAAACCTTCTTAAAAGGAGTTTCACAATTTGTGAAAATAATCTCATCATATTGTAAGATACAAATTTTTCTCATATTTACCTTACAGAAGATTTATGTCTTTAGGGAAGGAACAGCGAAAGAGGATATTTACTTTTGGAGAATTCTCACAAAATACTCTTTAGTCTATGATCCGATAAAGCTTCCTTTGTCAAAGGAAAATCCACCTTTCTTAACTCTTAATTCTTATGTTTATCTTACGCCAAATAAGATCTCATTCATTCTTTGTAATATTTAATAATATTATCATCTTCACTGTATTACGCATTTTTAGCTTATGAATGAGAAAGAATTTTATTATGACCTTTGTCATATCCTTCGAAGTCAAACAGCTTACGGGACTTTACTTCTTTTTACTTAAAAAAAAAAAAAACTTTTTTCAAACTTTTAATTTAAAAAAAAAAAAACAAATATTTTCCAGATTTATTTGTCCCGTTCTCGTTCGATTTCGAAGACCGAAGGTGTAAAAGAAGGAAGGAAAAAGGCTTCGTTCCGTTGCCACACATGAAAATCGCTGGGACTTCTCTCTTCTTCCTCCTCTTGGAACAGCCACATTTTAAGCTTCTCTTTCTGCTGAAAACAAAGAAATTCCCGGTCGGAATTATCTGAAAATTGAAGACGATTTGAAATCTGAAATTTCGCAAATCAGCAAAAGGAGAACAATTAGATTTCGCTTGAAGGGAACGAAACGTAAAAAAACAAGCTCCCGTCGCATGTGTTCGGATTTTACTATTTTTTGCAGGTAATTTTTTTAAAGGAGCCAAAATGCGCGACTCTCCAAGGCGAGGCGCCGCCAAAGCTTTGCGTCGGCTGGTACAAGCGGAAGTCGTTTACGAAGTGGCCGCAGACCAAGATGGCGTCAATGAAAGAGGAAATACCTCAGCGATTTTAACTTCGTGAAGGAGAATACGAAAAGAATATGTGATTGAAATGATTAGTAATGCCGTTTTGAAAGGATCAATAATTTAATTTTATAACTAAATTTACCAAATAACATTGCTGGACTAAATTTTAAAAAAAAAAAAGAAAAAAAAAATTCAGAAAAATATGAATTAAGAAAACTTTGCAAAAAAACTTTTTAAATTTTAAATCACACATGAAAAAAATATTAATAGTGGATCCCTTTGTTTGTTTGTTTTTTTTTTCTTTAAGCATTGAGATGTGAAGCTTGCAACGGCAATCGTAAAGGATTTCGTCTATAATTAATTTATAAAACGATTAAATTTGCCTTTTATTTGGAATCACATTCGTAAATGCGTCGAAATTGGTCTGGCACTTATCGCGATGGAAAACAAGTCGCCGGCCGAGTAAACAGGGCGAAAATCGCGACGTTCACTTATTTTCTCAGTCCTGCGACACTGGCACACAACCGAGGGAAGTTCTGTTCACGATAACCGGTTTCTTGGGTATCGAATCCTGGTCTAAATGCGTCCTAACAATTAATTTCTCGGCGTTAGTCGGGGCCTTTTCTTCCTCCACGTCCTTCGTCGGATCCTCGATTATCACCTGAGTCAGGTTGTCCGAGGCCTTCTTCAGGACGTTGTCTTTCTCCACGTTCTTCTCGTTCGCTTTCGTGTTCAAATTCTTCGGTGACGAGAAATTTGTGTTTTTCTCGAACTTGTTTATCTGACTGTTCGATTTAATGACGATGGGAGTTATTTCGTTGTTTTTTATTTTTCCCTCATCGATTCCGTCCGGGTGATCCTTGTATTCGCTCAGGCTGAGCAGGGCCTTTTCCGTGTCGAGATTTTCCTGATCGAGATTCGTCTGCTTCCGCCTTCTCTGAACCCTTTTCCTCATCAGTATGAAACCGATTAGGCTGAGAAAACTCAGTAATATTAAACTTATGACAATGTAAGTGCCCAACCTCGAGGCTTCCTTGGAGCTGAGCAAAACCGTATCGTTCGAGTCCAGCAGCCTCGAGTTAACCTTCATGTGCAGAGGATCGGTTTCCGAGGTTACATTTGTATTTTCGGGTGTTACTGTCGCTTGGGTTGTGGTGTCAACTGCAGCGGCGGATCTGGTTGCTGTCGTTTCGGGCGCTTCGCTCTCGGTTTTATCCTCGGGCACTGCTTCGACGCCGAAGACGGGTTTGACATGTTTCGTTTCGATGATTTCGGTTACGGCCTGAGATTCTCCTTCTCTTTTCGCATCCAATATTTCTTCGATCGCCAGTGTCGGAGTCGCATCTTCAAACTTAACCGTAGTCGTTTCGAATACCTCCTCGAGTTTTGCGGAATCCGTCATATCCGCGTATTTCATCGTTGTGAATTCTTTTTCTGGCTCGCTCTCATGGGTGCTAACTTCCGAATGCGCGTTCAAGACGTTCGCGTCTTCCTTGATCGTGGTGGCATCCAAGTTCCCCACTTCGCTGGCGGTTGCCGCTTCCGTCGCCGTTTTCGTCGTTTCCGCATCGTTCGTAGTAACCTCTAGTTTTGCATCTTCGACTGAATCTGCAACGGGGAATATTGTGGTTGCTTTTTCTTTCCACGTCGACGCTTCGGCGCGGATTTCCATCTCTTCGGAAGATCCTTCGGTCGTCGCAGTGACTTTCGCGTCTTCCGATTTTGCAGTTTTCTCTTCGACGTCTTCCCAGGATTCAACTTCTGCCGATTTCGTGGACGTTTCCGTCGCGTTCTTTGTCATCGCCGGTTTCTCGTTCAGACCCGAACCTTCGCTGGAATACTCTACGGCCTCTTTCGATTCCTCGCTCTCGTTTCCTTCTCTCGCTTCATCCCCTACTTTGCTGCCTTTTTCCATCTCCTCGTTATCTTTTGCGAGCGTCATACGTTCCATCACCTGACTCCTCAGTACCGTAATCGGAATATCATCCTCTCCACTTCCTTCAAATCCATTTTCATTAGCTGCTCTGGCCACTCTGACGGGAAGCAAATGCTCTTCCTTCAAATCATCCTTATTTACAGTTTCGCACTGCGCCTGGTTTAAGAGCGCCACAAACACGTAGACGCAGCAACAAATAAAAAACGTGGCTGCAGACCTGCGTGAATTTTTCGGCATCATTTTCTAACGTTTAAGTTGAAATCTGAAAAATTTAAAGAAAAAGTCATCATCAAGACAATAATCGATACCATTGATCTATTTCGTTCTCGATGCATGTAGTGCGGAAGTGCAAAATTCTCGATTTTATTTACTAAAAGTCTTCCAAAAATATAAATTTCAGCGAATTTAATAACTCTGGAGATAATCCAAATGAATCTTCGCATGAAAAATAAAAATAAATTTATGGTCTCAAGAGTTTACGTTAATTCGGTCCGTACGATATCCAACAGTCCGGTCCGTATATCATTTTAAAAAAAGTCAACAAAATTAATATGACATAAGTAAAACGTGGTTTTGGGTCTTAAAAATTAAAAATAATTAAAGTAATTTCAAAAAGTTTCAGTTAGCGTTTCATTTAACCGAATTATAATGGATTAATGAAGACTTTATTGATGGCTGCACGGACAACGGTTTGTGAATACGGGGAGAATAATGGAGACGCGTACGGGATGGATCACGATTCAACGGACATAACCTTAAATATATAAAACGGTTACTGCGGTTTGGCATGTCATTTAGTGAAATACGCATGAATAAATACGAATGCAGATTGGTACAGAAAAATCTGACCTGTCCGTTCAATAGCATTGAGTCCGTTCAATAGTTCTGCTTCCCAAGTTGTTTTTCCTCGCCCGGCGCATATCGGGGTTGGAAATCTAATGCACTCGGAGTTAATGCATCCGAGCAAGAATCTCGAGGCCGGCGATTCAGGTTCCAAAACGGGATGGAGAATTTTTTTCGGAGCAAGGAAAATCCGCAGGCACTCGGGCGGAGACGTTCCCGCCGGCAGCAGGAAATGGCACAGGTTGATGGTGTTTTTTTCCCGCGTCGCAAACGCTGTCAACGTTGAGCAACGGGAAAAGTTGCCATTTTACAGACAAGTTCGAACGGATGCAATTCGAACGTGAACATCTAACGCTGCCGGGAAAGCGAGGCGGTGCGTAACTCGAAGATTTTGTCAGCAGGATGGGACAATGTCCTATTGCTATTTTCGACCCTCTTTTCAGGCGAAGGAAAATTATTTTTTGGAGCACCCGCAAGATGGAAAGCCGCGTTAAAGATAGCTGGAGAAGATCCGCAACCGGTGAAGCTGCCTTCGGCGGAAGGTTTGGAAAAACCCAGTGTTCTGCCTTGAAGGCGAGTGCAGGGAAAAACGGCTTCGAACCTTAATTATCCAGTCTGTCGCGAATCATAAGCTTCTGTGACCGTCGATGTGAAAAAGAATCCTCCGCGAAAGGATTTCGCCTTGTTTCTGCGGGCATTTACGAGCCGATTCCTAAGGTCGTGCTCTTCAGGGGTGTCCGACTGACGGTCGCAGTTTGACAGAAATCTACTTTATAATATTTAAAATTTTTACACTCAGGTTTTCATCATCTCGTTCGCCCGGCGTCGAGTATGAACGGCCGGAGCCTAAAACCGTGGTTTCTGTCCTCAGTCGTGGACATGCGTGAAAATTAATACCTACGTATGAAGAGAACATGTCGACGTGTTGCGGTCGAGTATGTGGAGCAATCGAAATCCCAGAAGGCAAGGTCTTGTCATATTGATATTGATAGGAATTTACCACTCTAGAGGACAAGTGGCACATGTTGTCCCTTATGTCGCGGCGGGCATTATAACCTAATCTGGATATCATTGTAAACAAGTATTTCAACAACAAACGGCTTCTCATCTTTGATACAACTTTTTTTTTTTCTTTAATGACTTCTGCCGTCTTTCAGTACCGGAATTTTCCGAAGTATAATTTTTATTTAATTGCCAGGGCGTGAATGGGTTTTCATCCGTTCAGGTTGCGACAGTTGATCTTTCTTCGTCTCAACGGTACCGTGTTTTCCATCGAATGTAAACGCTTTTTTTTTTTCTCTCTCAATTTGCGTTCCAGCGACAACGGTTTCCCCAGATTCTACTAAACTTGTTTCGCATAAATTTAAAAACTTAATAAATAGTCCAAATGGCACTCTCGTCATCGGGAGCACCGGGATTTAAGGCGGTTCCTTACGAAATGGTTACCGAAGTTTAATGGCCATAACGGACCAATATTTAGAAGACAACGTGCATGGCAGTTAATGAAGCATATTTTAACAATTCTCTTCACATTTTTCATTTCCGTATGAAGGATTATCGCTAGATCTCAAAATTCGTGTTTTACATGAGTCCGGGATACGAATTACGACCGTATTTTTTTTTTTTTCTTATGTTAGAATTGCACGATTTAAGGTTAGGATTCCTTCATTTCGAAGTGTTCCGGTTCCGTCATGGCGGAGAACGTTTCCCTCGCTTTCCTTGCCACTGGGAACAACGGGAAAGACGAAGTATTTAAATATTTCATTGAAACCCGCGACGTCGGGCATCACGTACAACGGAAGCCGAAGAAGGCAACTTCTTCTTCGGATACCGATTCGGGTACGAGCGTATGATGGTCACGATGGTCGGCAATGATTTATTGGTGTCTTCCATCGCCTTTTCCTTCCTCCTATGCGCTGCAACGCCGTTGAAACGTCAAAAAGCCTCTTCGTCAAAACGTTCCGGCGTTCGCTTCATCGTTCCGCCGTTCTCTCCGGTTCCTCCCCTGCGAGAAGCGCGAGGCGAAACCTTCCGGGGATCAGCCTCGTTAATTCGGCAAAATTTTTGAAGTCGGCCGAGTTTCCCGATCGGTGATTTCGGACGGGATCGCACCGAAATAAAAACGTTTTTCGCATTAAAACGCAGGACGTGAATCTCTTTGAAAATCATTTATAATGAAACGTTTACGAAACCTCTAAAATCTGGGGAATTGGGAATCGAGGGAAAGGAAAGCAAATTTGCCATTCATCTACACATCACATAATACAGTATAAATAGGCTTTTCCGGAAAATTCTATTCCGGAGCCCGACCCTCGGCGAGATGGAATTATATTTAAACTAAATCTAGACCGTTTATTAACGGTCAGCGGGAAATAGGATATCGGGGAGACCGCCGTGCTCCCGAACATATTGCGAATATCAAAGGGAAATATTACGGGAATCGGTTTGTCGCCGCATTTCGCGGACACAGTCTTTTCGTGGCTTAGAAATCACGAACCGAAATTTTGCGCGACATAAAAATCGAACCTTTCTGAGGAGCTTACTTCTCGCAGGAGGAAGCACCGAAGTCGCTGCGGGCGGAGCGAACCGGCAGACGAACCTCTTGTCATGCAGAACTGCAGGACCGTCAGGATGCGCCCCGTGAGGACGGGAGGAGGTTCGACCCGCGGCTTCCCCCGGACGAGCCCCGGCGGTGCTATCGCGTTGCCTGCTTTGCGGCGATCCCTATTACATTTCAAACAAATCCACGATTCCACTCAATCGGCAATTCGATGCCGACGTGTCGTATTTTGTCTGCGACGAAAGGTTGGCGATCGCCTGTCGTCGGTGGAATCCTTTCGGTGTCTTCTGCTGCCCCGGCGGTGCTCCCGCCTTCGGCACGGGCGCGGGGGGAGGGGTCCGAAAGTCGGAAATTTGGAAATATTTCGGATGGTTTACCATCGATCTCGGGGCCCGGGCCCCTTTGAGTCGTCTCGGTGGCTCGGGGACAAAATGCGGACCGTTTCGTTTTCATTTTCCAACGTAACGTTTCGATCAGTTTGCAGGATTTCCGTTTTCCTATTAATTTATTTTATTGCTGATGGAGCTAAATACGATGACTTCAAGGTTTCTTTTTGTTCATCTTCGACGTCGTCGGTTTTTGAGGCCCATCCCGAGCGAGTACCTTCCGGCGAACCTGAAGCCTTTGGATTGACCGAACCGGAGCGACTTTGGCGATTGCCCGGAGGTGTTTCGGAATTTCGGCGACGTTTTTTAATTTCGCCCGTTCGCAAAAACGCAAGGAAAAAAAAAGCCAAACCGCTGACAGTTTTGCCGTTTCTTTTTCGCTATTTCTGCAGTTTTTTTACTGACAGTAAAACTGATTAACCTTGACGGTTGTGTGCGCCCGAGGGCATTAACGTGGAAGGAGCGACTTCTGGGTTAAAGAAACTCGTCCGCATGTGACGCTAGCACGGTGACAGCGCGAGCGGGATCTTTGAAGGCGATGTGTGACACCCAAGCTGAATCTTCGTCGACGAAGCCATCTTGAATTGGGTCAAGTTTAACGATGTTAAGCCGCCACTGCCGTCAGGTTGTCGGCTTGGAGAGCGCCGAGGTGAGGAGGGAAATTTCAGCAGCGGAGAATGAATTTTAAAAATAGATGTAAAAGAAAGCCGGTTATTGTTTCGTTGAGGACGCAACTTCGGTGAAATTGTTCGCTGTTTGGGATGGCCGAACACGTTTTCCCAACGAGGCTGTCGGTATTTCGGACGCCGAGGATTCAGGCGCGACAGCTCGAGCTGCAATCGTTTTACCGACTGCGAAGATCCATCGGTTTCCGCTCCGGAAGCTGCGAAAATTTCCGAATCTTGACCGCCGTGGCGAGGGACGTTCGCGAACAAAATGCCAATTTCCGATTTCGCGTCCTGCAAAACCGCACGCTGCCCCGCAAGATATCTGAATTCAACTCACCGATGCTTTCCCGTGCGTGGATCCAACGTAACCCAATTCGCAATCAAGTACGTGGCATGCCGCTATCTGGCAGTGGCAAGTTATGCACTGAAATGTCGGTCGAAGAGCGTCGTGGTTTTATCTCTCGCCCTTTGCCTTTTCCGCCCGGAGCCACAGTCGCTTTACCTGAAGTTCTACGCGTCGAGCGGTCCGTTTCCTCTTCCAAAGTGCATCGAAAACCTCGTCGGGCGTCAAGATGTTATCTAAGGCTTCGCAGACTTTGTTCCGCTCGAAAATGGGCAGTTGACGCATGAAGAGTCCGGGCAAATTTCCCCGCTGCACTTCCTTTCCCGAGCTTATCCTCGATCTTCTGCTGGCGGCGCCGATCGATCCTTTTCCTCCGCCGACTCGGGTTAAAATGCAAAAATTACTCCGCCGGTTAGACGAATCCACCTTCTGCAGTCCGACCGGGCCAGAAAACCCAAAATCTTGCGATACCGATCATCTTCGGTTTCTACGTGGCACGATGAGGCATCGTTCCTCTTCGAAAAAATAAGATCGTAACCCGAACGGCGGGCAGGTATCTCTCGAACTTTTAGTCAAACCAAGAAACGGACACGTTCGGCCACACGACGAAGGAATCAGCAACTTGCAGGAGTATTTTTGTCAGGCTTCGAAGTTCATTATGCTTGGGCTCTGCTATTTTAAGCCTCATAACTATATTTATTTTTAATGGCGTAGGTTAAAACCGGCTGTCGAAGTAGAAAATTTCATTATTGACCGATTAGGAGAGAATTATTTGACGGATATGCAGTTCGTCGAACTTTTTTTCTCATTATCTTTTTTTTTTTCTCATTTTGAAGCTTTTTGTAAAGATACAGTATCTATCCGCGATACCGCTTTCCCTTACGTGCGCGGCGGCAGATACGAGTCCTGAGAGATCGTGCAATTTCTTTCCCGCCGACGCAACGTTCAAAGGTAATTTCTAATTGAAATTTTATTTTTCGAATTTGATTGTGTCCCGTGAAGGGTCAAGCGGGTTCAAATACAGGATTAATAACATATGAAGGTCTGATTCATCTCCGACGGATTTAGAAAACGATTCGCGAAATCCGTCGCAAATTGTGACGTGGAAGTAAAAGCGAGAATTTCGCACAGCCTCCGCGCTACGTTCCGCCGCGTCGCGAGAGTGAACGCGAAGGCTTTGCGAAAATACCGATCTCAAAATCGCCCCATTCAAAAACGTTCAACTTACGCCAACACGGAGGAGCAATGTAAATGAACCTTACTTAAATTTTTTGTTATTACGAATTTTTTTTTTTTTTCCGATTATTTCGATGTGCGCAAGATTAATTTTTCCATACCGATCCACACTTCAACCGCAAGGCTCGGTTGCAGTTCCAAATCGGCTCCCGCCTGAAAATTGAGAAAATAGCATCGGTTACTCGACGACAGAGGTCGGGGAATAACTTTTAAAAAAACATCGATTTTAAACAATGTTCGTCGAGACGGGTAACTTATTCATTTCTCATTTCATAAATAGTGGAAAACGTATTGAACTCAAAGCTTCGAAATGTTTAGTAAATCAATCGTAATATTATCTGACAGTGAAGCGTTGCCCGTTTTAAAATTTTATAACGTATTTGCTGAGAATCGTATCATGAGCAAATATCACGATATATCGGGGAATGTTTGTAAAGAACCGGCGTTCAACACGCAGTCAAACATCTACATTAATACGTGGCGTGCGCGGAAAAGGAAAGGCAGATTCTGCTCCTTTGCGGCACAATTCCTGGGGCCAAACTGGAGATTGCTCTAAGAAGTCGCGCAAAGCTAAGATCCGCGCTGTTCGCACGGCATCCGTGCGGTGGAGATGAATCCGTTCCGCAACATTTTAACACGTTCGTGGCCGTTCACTTGACAAAGCGCGTCGATTTCATCGCAGCACAGTTACGGTGACCGCGGCTCTCGGTCCGCGTTAATATTCAAATGATTTCCACAGGTTTTCGACACCGTTTTGTGAATTGTTCCCCGGCTAATGGTGGAATTCGTGCTTCGACAACAGCCGCCGGGGTCTCCCCGCTTTCTGATCACCCTGTGCCGATTAGGTTTATCTGCGCTGCCTCATCTCCGCGTTCATTATGTAATCCGCTTTTACAGCATTTAGTGTTCAGCCATTGGAACAATTATTTTTTTCCGCCTTTTTCTCCGGGCGATGCCTCACCTCCGACGATCAATTTCATCCGAAAATATCGAAAACGGAGTAAAACAAAGGGAGCGAAATGAATGGGCGCACTGTTCGGCATCCGCTCTCTGCCACACGTTCGCCCTGGCAGCGGAGGATCGTTCGGCGCGGTAAAAACCATTCTCGCTGGAAAGTGCCGCATTCGTTTGAATCGCCGGGCAAGCGGTTCGGGAAGTCTCCGGACGAGGCGATTTTCCAAAATTAATCCTAAGCAAAGCCGGTAATTATTCGCGAAAGAATATGAATGTGCTAATTTCGCCTTATAATTCCGCATGATTATTTGGCTGCGATATGAAACATAATCTGTAGCATTCAACCGAGATTGAAGAGAAATACTGCGGATAATTAATGACTGTCGCGTTAACGAATAATTAAGCTTAATAACGCAGAAATTTCAGTTCCTGTCACTTTCAAGTCTGCAGTTACGTTCCTCATAATATAAAGGGGTTCGATTCCGTCAAAATCTGTGTGAAATCCCGTCAGAAGTCAATATTTTGGTTAATCGCATATGATTTCAATACAAAAAAATAAAGCCCGCGTTTGGCGACTTCTGACGAGCCAAGAATTAGCTTCCCTTTTAAATTTTTATCTACCCTTCCGTGCATTATCCCCGACATCCTCAGCAGATAGCAACCCATCAGCATCCTGCTGTTCTCTCTATCCGTCGGCCCAAAATCAATTCCCGATGCCGCCGCGGATATTGACGGTCGAGAATCAGATCTGCCCCGGAACGAACCGCGATCCACGACCACTGTTCCCTCGGGTAACAGTGCGGTAATTTAGAATTGCCGTGCTTTTGGATAACTTCGTTGTTCGCAAGCGAGAACGATCCCGAGAGTTGGAGCCGGCGAAAACTTCACCGTCTGACGCCACGACGTAACTTGGGCTCAGCCGGGAGATTTTCGACAGCTCGATCGAAATGCTGCGGTCAAGAATAGTCGCCCGTCGGGTGCGAGCCACGACCAAAGGCGTTCTCAACGGGCGCCGAAAGCAGCCCACATAATGGTTCATCACCACCTCCGTCCGGCGTAACGGTAACGGCTTGAGTTGCGAATCAAGGAAATAAAATTGGAACTTGTTCGAGTAACCCGAATGGCGAAACCCGAGGAAAGCGCCATTAATTTTTTTCCTAACCTAACCTGCCGTCCCGGGAAAAGCCGCGCGGCGGAGAGGTGAAAAGGTTAGGTTAAGAAAGCGGCCTCGGATGTGCGCGGTTCGGAGCGGCGTGTGCGGAAAAAATTAATAAGAGTTAATCTCGCTCGAGGAGGGAGCGAGGCATTTGGGTGCATTCGAATCGAGGGTTGACTGCATAGGGATGCTGGCCGGTGACGTCATACTCGGGGAAGCGAACTCCGTCGGGCTGTGAAACGTTCGAATCGCGACGTTCGTAAAAATGAGTGTGAATGACGTCTAATTGAACGAAAACCGCGGCGTCGACCACTGACACACATAACCGGAATACCTGCAATTAACGACAACAGTGCGAATTCGCTCCGGAGGCGTTCGGTTTCGTGCCGCAGGATTTATTTTTATTTCTCTTCTCAAAATTATTCCCGACCCTCCGACGGGCTTTCCATCCCCGGGGAAATGCGAAGTGTAAACGTTAATGTCTTTAACGTTGCATCGCGAGCGGAAAAAGGAAGCAGTATTTATTAATGCGCTTATAAATTAATTAACAACTTAACGGAACATAAAATTATGATGATCGAGATCGGAACAGCGGGGCACTTACTGAGCAGAGCAGCGCTCTTATTGAGCAAATGAAGCATTCCAGTGGACCCAAAAACCTGGATTTTTTTTTGATGCGGGGGACACGCGAAGTTTCCCGGGAAAGCTCCTCTCCCGTTTTCCGGTTCCGAGACCCGGGAAAAGGGACATTGCCGAACGTGGTCGTCGCCGGGGAAATTCGACTTACCCGTGCCTTGGCAAACGACCTGCAGACAAATTTCAGTTTTCGTTCCCTCTTGCAGTCGGGGGGGGTTTCCCTCGCTAACCCCATTCGAAACTCCTCAAAATCGCATTTAACATGCCTCGACGAGATTAGACTTATTTTTTTTTTTTTTCAATACGTAATCTTCTATCTCAGACACCGCATTAATAAATGCCAAGATTTGATTTTGAGACTTACTTAATTATTATTTGTCTTCGGTTCGAGCGATGCCGTCGATATCCGCTATCTGTTTAAAATCAGTTTGAAATAAAGTTTCATTTTCTGTCCGAATTTAACAACTTATGAAGAAAAAAAAATAATAATAATAATAACAATAAATATATTCGTTAATAATTTTTTTTTTTTTTAATTTTATTCCCAAACAAAACGCTTACTCCATATCGCGCTTAACATAGGTCAACACAGACACTGTCAATTGTATCAGCTCCGCTGGACTTTTTTAATTTCTCACACAGCCAGGCCCAGCCGCACTGAAGCTGACGGCTCCGAGTCCACACTCGCCGTAATGAGAGCGATAAGCATGCAGGCGAGGGAGGACGCCAGTCCAAAAAGGGCGTCTGACGTCCGAGCTCGGTTTTTCTCTTCTCCTCGAAACTTTTCGCCTAAAAAGGACGCGGAAATCTTCGACGAGTGCCGCGCGAAAACTTCCGCCTTTGCGACATCTCGATGCTGAATCATCCGCGAATCGGGTTGACGCCTTAGGTGCTAATTCGAGAAGAATCGCTGGGGAAATCGAAGGGGAAGACCTCGAACGACCTGCGCTGGAGAGTCCGCGGGGTGTCCCGGAAGTCCGCCGGGGGCCGCTGCACCCTCGAAGGTGCCCTCCCGGTGCAATTCGCGTCTCCGCCGGATTTCTCGTGCCGCCGCGAACGTCGGTCCGGCAGTTTCGATCGGTCGAATTGCAATCGAACGGTGGGCTCCGGGAGTCGAAGCTCCGCGACCGAGTCGCCCTCGACTCTCGATTTTCGGAACATCTTCGGATTCGAGGCGGACGGACACTTCCTTCTCCCCTGCAGCGTCGTACGCCCCACGTCCTCCGTTCACGTTGATGGGTACGTTCAAATGGATGGGGAGGGAAATTCATCGCGACTTAACCTAACCCGGTCTTAGCTTGAATTCGCCCTCGGACCCTCGCGAACGCCGCCTTTCCGCCGGGGGCAGGGAGTGAGTAAGAAGCTCTTCAGGTGAGCTGCTGCGGGGACAGGAAATTTCTGCTGTCGCGATTCCTTTTTCCCTTCGCTCCATCTTTCGGTACGGGCAGAAGCGCACCTTCGGGAGGGCTCCAGAGGGAAAAATTTTTTCAACCGTAACGTCGGCTGCTTTCCGGATCGTCTTCCGATCGGGGCGGTAGAAGGGAAGCTTTCCCCGTTCCGTAACCGGAACCTTTTTCGGCCCGCCGCCGCTTGTTCTCAGCAAAAGTGCAATTTATCATTTAAAGTAAGATGTGTAAGGATGCTGGTAATCAGATAGGTCATTTGAATCTGTGTTAGCTGCCTTATTCAAGGTTACACGTAGTAATCCTAATCAGCGTATTCCGACGATTTTCGCTCAACAACGATCTAAGGCGAGCGCGCGGGAAAGGTTGAACCTGTTTTGCATGGCGCAATTAGTCGGGGAGCCTCCGCCGCAGTTTTGCCGCGCGGGACGTTCGAGTTTGCCGTTTGCCGCGGCGGCGAAAGCGGTTCGAAGCGAGCGGTGCCGCGCGGGTCCGGGAACCGTCCCCGTTCGAAGGCGTCGATTTCGGGCTCCCGGACGCCGGCGGTGGCGCAACCGGAAACGCGAAAAATTATGCGAAATTCATCCTCGATCGGGGGCCAGGCCCTCCGGGGATGTCGACAACGTCGCCCTGCCCTGGAAACGAACGGATCCGGCGCCGGCTGCTCGACATCGCGAAGCGAGATGCATCGTTCTGATTCTTAACCCGATCCTTTTATGAATTTAATATTTTCCGCACACATTAACATTAAGAAGTCGCTTTATATGCGCTATATTTAAGGTCTTCCGACTGAAAAGGCTCAGATAGTTAATGTTAATCTTTTGTAGTTATTATGAGGTCATTAATTGAAATCACATTTTCTTCTTCGCAATCTGAACAGTTTTTACCTTGAATTTCCTTCCGGAGCCCACTTGAAATCGCCGGGAACGGCGGGTCCAGGTTTTCCGCCCCCTCGAGGCGATTCGGGAAGGCGGAGATGCGGTGCCGAGCGTCACTCTCGGAGGCCATAGGAAAGGCAAACATCGAGACGCAGAGGAACACGCCGAAAATCTCGCAGATAACACCGCCCCCGGGTAATAATAAATAAATAAAGAGACGAGCGGTGCAGTAATTGCGCTCTCTTGCCCCGGTAAGGATCGTCGGCTAATCGCTAATCAAAGATGAGCAAACACGAAGTCGCCCTCCATTATAGATAAATAAATAAACGAGAGACTTAGGAAACATCGGGAATCTCCGGCAAATTGTATCCTTTTTTCGAAGAGCAAACAGACCTCTTTTTCTCCCTCGATCCCTGCGCATTTCATCGGTGAACAACGTCGGAAATTGTCCGCTTCGGATATTGATTGGTGGTCGTTCATCAGCATTAGATAAATGCACATGTGTACTAGATAGATAAATATTAAATATCTACCGGGACTAAGTCTTAAGAAATATTTACACCGCCGGTAAAGGAATCTCGAGTATTAACCAACATTTCTTATGATTTACTACCCTCCCGCCGATGAGTGCTAAAAGGAAACAAGAAACGTGCTCCCGGAAGGGGCAGAAGGGAAGTCACCCCGAGGAAACCAAATCGGACGGGTGAAAAATTCCGAAATTGTCGAATTCGGCAAGAATTCGAGCGAGAAAGAGGGGAAGAGGGAAGAGAGAGAGAAAAAACAATAATTTTCCATGTTAAATCCCGCAAAGGGGGTTGTAATATAAGGGTTGAATGAAAATTTTTCATCCCTCCCGCCGTCCTTGAGTGAAATCCCGGTTGTAGCTTTATTCTTCGGAAAGGGTAAGATTTTTGGAAAAGCGATTTTCCCCGAGTTTCTTACATAAAGAAAGACACATGGCTCATTTCCCTACCGTTAAAGGGGATTTTCTCTTGTAAAGCTTTTCTAAATCTTTTTTAAAGCTAATAAATTTATTTTATACTTTATTTATCAATTAATAATAACGATTGTTATTTATGTAGTTTTTGATATTAATCATTAATATTCGGGGTGGTATTAACTTCTGCCGTCCGGAGCGCGGGGAAGAGGTGCCGGTGTGGCTCCCGAGCAGCCAATCTGGAAATCTGGAACAGTTGGCGGCGGCAAAAGGGAGGACGACGTCGACTCAGCGCGTGCCGCGGCAACTGACGGATTTCAGGGGAAACGCTGAATTTTCGGGGTCTGGCAGCTATCCGCGAATCCAGGCGGAGAGCCGAAGAGCGGATGAACCTTTCTGCAGAAAGCCCCGGCACACTTTGGGGTCCTTCTCTTAGAGTTGATTACATTGTTCACTTGTAAAGGATCGATTTTAAAGGGGCTGCATTAATCTCCGAAATACTTTGACGTCCTCGTTAAGACCGAAGAGAAGAGAACTAATTGGAAGGAGATTGAAATAAACCAATGTGTCCATTGAAGTACATCAATTAGTAACCAGCGCAGGTTATTAACTAAGTTAGAAAGATATCGGACTCAGCCTTTGATGTCGTGATAACTTCTAAGTAGTCTTAAAACCTTTTAGAACCGGAGTTCTGGTGGCTCACCAATTCTTGATTTGAAAACTTTTAAACGTCGAAAATCTAAAACAAAGCAGCTGAACGGAAAATTTCAAGAAGTGGAGGTCCGGGGCGCTGAAAAGTTTAAGAAATATTAAATAGGATCGTTACGCTGAAGGAAGGGCAACCGGAAAAACGCAGCATTTCCGGCGAAACAGGGATCCCATCCATTTCTCTCGCGACGAACCGAATTTTGCCGCGCCTTCGCACTCCCCCTCCCCCTCCCGGGCTAAGGCCATTTTCCCGGCCGAAAGGTTGACCCGAGGAATTCGCACATGAAATTGATCGCTTAACAGAGTGGGAGGATCCTGAAAAACGTTCGATCCGTACCGGAAATCACAATTCGAGACCGATTTCCCGACTATCGATTCGCGGATTTCCGGCCCTTGGGCAAGGGAAATGGATATCGCTGATTTTTCAACAGGTTTTCTCTACATGGGCGAGCCTCCCGCCACGCTCACCTCGATTCTCTCCATCATCCAAGGCACGTTCCCGTCTTAGTGCTCGGGAATGACACTTTGTCCCGGTTAACCCTCCGCGGTCGCAATGGTCAAATTTCAGACAAGAAGGATGAACGACTTGGGAATAGAAAGGATCAGTCTCAATAACCTTAATTTTCCGGCTTCGAATGTAAGCTTATATTATTTCTAACTTAAGTCAGGGGTGGTCAGTGGTTTTGTGTGAAATTTTCCGGGAAGAAGGAGTGTTTCCTTTGATTTCTTTTGAGATTTTTTTTCCCCATAATTGGAGCTTCCGGAAAAGCTCCCGTTTTGAAGGAGAAAAATTTTCCAAAAGTTTTTAAAATAAAAAAGATCATTTTTGCATCCCTGAAAGACAATGCCCCTCGATCGTAAACCCTTTAGAATAGAGTCTTAAGAGTTTGCATATATTCCTGGATTTGCTGACCGTTTTCCATTAAAAAAAAAATCTTTTTCTGCTGATGTTCAGCAAAACGTAATCCTCACAACCTTCTCAGTTCGATTTACCATTATTGAAAAAAAAAAAAAGATGTCGGGGCGGGAGGAAAGGGGGTTTGGCTGCAGGTCATCGGTTAAAAAAATTTTCGAAATTCGGGGCAGCATGCGAAGAGCTCCGGGAGGATCGGATGCAAGTTTTCGAAACGGAGCAAAAAAAGGTTCGCCACTCGGAAAAAGCAAGGCGGTTTGCGGCAAATCGGTTTCGGTCGGGCGGAAGCGGAAGGTCTTCAGGTGCGAGGGAGATGAAAAATTCGTTGTCGAAAGAAAAAAGAATTTTTCTTGGCTCGAAGGGGATGGAAGCCGAGGGTTAAGGGGTTGAAGACGGTATTACTCATCTGGGGTGTAACCAAGGAAGTTGAGATGATGAGTCTCCTCTTAAATCAAAATGAAATCCGGCTTAGGAATCAGACGAAGATTAACTGTTAAATGTTATTTTCCAAGCATAAAGCCGGAAAATTTCCGGCGGGATTTATCCGCGCCGAGTTTTTCTTTCCTACTCCCCCACCCCCCGAATTTTCGAATTCGGGAGTTTCGGGGGCGCCGGCCCGAGCCTCCCTTAGACCGATCGCCTCGGAGACGCGGTCAAGAGGGGAAAAACCAAAAAGAAGTCGGCGGGGTAAAACTAAAACCCCGAAAGGCAATGTCGGAGAAGATGGGGATGCGGGAGAAACGAAGGTGTGATCTCTTCTGCTAAAATTGCGGATAAGTATAAAATTATTAACTTAAATAAATCAAAATCTGAGACAACCAGTGTAATATGTACATTATATTAGATTTATATAATTATGTATTGCGTTTTAAGTTGCATTTTAGATGGGAGTCGAAGCTTCCGGTTCCGTTTCCGGATCGCGGATATCGGGGCTATTCCGGGTCGGAGGGGCCCGCTAGTTTCCCGCGATTCGACCCCCGGGTTTGGCCACTTCCCCCTTGCCGAACCCCCTCCGCGACCCGACGCGTCGTCCCATCGAAAATGTCAGAGCTGGAGATGTGCTTCCTCAGCAATGAAGTCTCTTATTTTCTTTTAGCAACAGAGATCACAATTTATGAAACAGCCTCGGCTTATCTGGTTCAGTAAGGAGTCTTGCGATGATTTACAGCCCTGTTATGAATCTTATTAACATTTTCTACTCTCTTACCCCTATCCCTAACCCCGTATATCCTTTTCTTCCTCCCTTCCCATTTTTATCTCCCCGACTCCCTCCTTCCCGGGTGCTTCCTTCCTTTTCCTGCACCCGTACCCGGGTTATTTTTTAAATGAAACACGTCTGATTTGAATGCTCTGAATTATTAACTGGCGGAAAATAGTTTTACCTCATCCTGATGTTTTAGGGGATAATTTCCTGACTTCGCGGCTCGGTTTTTACGTTATTCATCTCCTTTTCGCTCCCCGACTCCCTTGCGTCCCGGCAGATAACGGGCGTCGGAAGCTGTCGCGGAAAGGTGTCTTCCCCTCGAGCGAAGGGGTGGCGACGGCGACAACGCGGTCGACAACTTTCGGTTTTTTCCGGGGATGGGGAGGGGGAACAAGTTCGCCGACGCTAGCGAATCGATGGGAAGCCGGTGGAACCTGATATCTCTCTTTGGCCATTTTTCGCTTTTAAAAAATAAAGTATAATATATAAAATAATAAATTATTGCGCTTCCGACGAAGTGCTCAAAAGAAATAAGAAACTCGTAAGAGGATATTTCATTACATAATTTATATCGACGGGGTGAAATTGGAAAATCGGCGGGTAACCTGTCTTTCCGCTGCCGAGGAAGGAGAAAGGGAAATTCTGGGATTTGCACCCCCGAATTAAGGGCGCTTTGTTTCTCTTCCGCGGGGTCGGGGATCTTCCGCCGGAAGGCGTTCGTGAATGGTCGCGCCAAACGGTGCCTCCCTTCCTCTTTTGTAAAAGCGACCGATGCTTCCGCTTTTTCGATGCGAAAATCGTTGCGGGATTCGCAGCACCGGAAGCGCTTTTTCCGAAACATCGACAAAAAGGGGTGCCAGTCGTTTCCTTTCGAACTTCCTCCCCCGATTCTTCGGGTGCTTTTCGTCAGTCTGCCTCGTCAGCAGAACCGTCCCAGTTTGTGGCGCATCAAAAAAAAAAAAATTAATTATAATAAATTTTTTTTTTTTTAAATAAAAATTATTTTCCTTAAAGCGTAAATATTATTTTGCATCGAATTTTTTTTCCCTTAACAAAGATCCTTCTAGGCGCCTTATAACAGCGAGTGAAGGGAATCAACTGTATTTAAAATTATAATATGAGACCCCGGAATTTATCATAAGTAGAAGACTTCTGGAAAACTCTTTTCCAGGCCTTCCGCGACTTCCGCAGGAATTTTCCCTTCTCCGTAATTCATTTTACAGTACAAGATTACCAACCTTTAATCCTTCTTTGATTTACAACACTTCTTTATCAAAATCTTATTTCTTAATTATTATTAACTCCCCCCCTTTTTTCTTCGCCCCATTTGCAGCCCCCTTTCCCGTCTTCCCCCATTGCCCTCCCCTTCTTAACTTTTCCATATTCGGGGTTTTCCCGGAGAGAAACCCGCGGGACGTCGCGTTATTCGAGGGACGGGAAGTCAGACGTCGGATGAGATGCAAAATTTTCCGGCGGCTCTTCGACTCGAGCCTTTTCCGAAGGAAGAAAGCGGCAAAGGAAGGCAGAAGAGCGACGTTCGCGGACGGTTCGAAAGGCCGCCGGGACCACCGCCGCGGGGAAAGGCGGGCGACCGAAAAAAGCGTCGCGGAAGGTTCCATTAATACAAAGCTGATGGATTGCAAAAACCGGGGAAGCGAAATTGCCTTAAAGAAAAGTCTTTTCGGTAAAAGTCGGAAAGGAAATCTATTAAGCGCGGGGAGAACAGGTAAAAGCTCTCTCGGAGTTAAATTTTCCTTTTACCACCTTCGGAGGATCCGGTTTTTGCCGCGGGACGATGAAACCGAAGGAAAGTCGAGCCTCGAAAGCCGATCCACTTGCAGACCGAACTGCGGGTCGGAAAGCGCCTGACGGAGCAAGAAACCGCAGCCGTTTACCCGTCTCGACGCGTCGAAAGCGGCGTCGCGAAGGGATCCTCGCGGACCGGAAAGGGCGACCGACGGGAGATGGCCACCTCCGGGGGACTCGTCGGCCCACCTTCCGGGAAAGGAGGTCCCGAAGGAGCGACGGGAATTATCGCCTTAAAGACGTGGAATTTACTTGAAAAGCGAGTCGGATCCCGGGAAACTCACGATGACAACTCGTTGAGATTAACCAGGAAACCGTATTGACACTCTCAAGATGGAGAAAGTGAAGCCGTTTTTGTTGTAACAGGATATATCTCACTTACTTTATCTCATCTGTCATCCACTTCTCAAAAGTCTTTTCGAAGGCTGTGCGGAAAGTTTAAAAGGGAGGCTCCCGATCCCGGGAGAAAATCGTTGCCGCGAATCCCGTAAAAAGGGCGCGGAGTCGACTGCCACCCCGCGCCCTTGGCGTCGGGGCGGGTCGCTAACCCCTCCGAGGAACGTTTGAAGTTGAAAAAGGAGCCGAGCGGTCGCCGAAGGGCACCGCCGGGCAGTGACACGTCGCAAAAACCGAAATTTCTCGTTCGAAGGCAACTTTTCTTTGTTCGCCGGCGCCAGAAAAGGGTCTCTACCTGTCGCGTTATTCGGAGACACGGATTTCAAGCGAGTCATTCACCCGTACCCACCGAGCCGAGGTTCGGGCCGCGCTCGAAAAAAAATGAAAATTGCAGCCGGGCCCCCGATTTTTTCGAAGATGCAAAGCTCAAGTTGCGAAAAGCCCATTTATAAAGTGAAAAGGAGATAAAATAGCTTTTAAAGGAGCTTAAAGATAAAAACTTGTAATAGCAGAAATCCCCTGCACGGCAGGAGATAGGATTGCCGAAAGGCTGCTTAAAAAGGACGATTTCTTCGTGTCAAACGTCACATTTCGGCGTGTTTTCCTTCCCCCCCCCACCCCCACCACCATCTCGCACGGCGCTTCCTCGCCGCGAATTTTCCTTCGCCTCGCAAAGTTTTCCGAAATCACTGCGGACTCCGGGAGGAGGAGGAAGAAAAAAAAAAAATTTTCCTCTTCGCGTCCGCCGGGAAATTTTCGCGCAACGGACTTCGCCGTCGCTTATTCACGCGTCGCACCTGCAAAATTTCCAGCCATGCAACTTGCAACGCGCGAAAGGAATGCGGGAAAACGCCCCTCGCCCGAAAACTGAAAGCCGGCCGTGGACCCGCAGCCCTTCCTCCCGTCCCCCCTCGCGTCCCCGGAAATACGGGAACCGCCGTTTAAGCGTTAACGGCCCTTCCAAACCCCGGGATTTGAACCGGGATAGAATCCGCGGGTCATATTGGTTCCTTCCCGCTGAATCCGTAGATGGTAAAACTTTCGGAAGTTTCCCGCAGAAGAAAAGAGTTAAGCGCTAACTTTAACGCCGAAGATTAACCTTTCCGAGAACAAGGGTTTGAAGGCTTAGTTTGGATAAGTCGCCGTGGAAAGAAATGCGGCGGACAAGCCATTAACCGAACTTCAGCGAGGCGAAATGCTCCGTGCCGTTAATTCTTCGGCCACGATCCCTCCGTCGCCGGGCGCACGTGGAGCTTTCGGCGATTTCGGGGCAGGAGCCCGGAGCGACGCTCCCGCACCCGTGGAAAGTCATCTTTCCGGGCGCAATCGATTATTTTTTTTTCCTCGCCCCGCCCCGCCCCGCCCCTCCCT
>JAOWBB010000009.1:1563675-1588257 GCA_028565995.1 Ricinus marginatus | reverse complement strand
CCCCCCCCCCCCCCCCCCCCCCCCCCCCCCCCCCCCAAGTTCACCGCAGTCCAAAGCCGTTTTCCTGGCAGCGTCCCGTCGCCAACTTCCATAAAAAGTTCACATAAGACTTTTTTAAACGAAACTAATCAACTTCCTTGAAGACGGTTTTACATTAATTCCTACTTGGCACGTGAATGTAATAAAGAACTAAAGGCCAACGCAAATTAATAACCATTTGAGCCTTTATGAAATAATTTAAGTGAAAGTTTTAAGACTTCTTGAGGGTTTTTGGGTTCTCCAGAGCTTTCCAGATTCCTGATTCCAGTTTCCCTTTATTTTTAATTCATTGTTCTCCTCTTTTTTTCCTTTCCTTTTTGCATTCAGACTCGATGCGGCTTTGTTATTAATGGATTAATTTTAATCCCCGGGGTCGAGTTATTCCATTCCATTTTCTTCTGACTGTAATTGTCTTTGTTAATCGTTTTCCATCTCTCTCCGCTTTCCATTCGATTCCGCGGTTCGCCCCCCCCCCCCTCTCTCTCTCTCTCTCTCTCTCTCCATTTTCGTGCTTTTTCCAGTCCTTGCGATTTTCATCTTAAACGGCGGTAATATTCAATTTGGAACGTTTCCTTCAGCGAAAAGCGCCGGATCGGGAAATTTTGATGAATGAATGAAAAATCGCAATTTAAATCTCTTTTCAAAAATATCGAAGCGATTTCGGAGGACGAGAATCGAAATCGAACGCGCGATGCCGCCCTCGGACCGGGATCCGACCCTCCTCCAGGTTTTCGCATCACATTTCCCGTCCCCGGATGGGAGAGCGCGGGGCCCGACCCCGGAACTGCGGCGAAGCGCGGAAACCTCCCGAAGCTTTGGAGGCGCAGCGGGAACAATCCGAAATCGAAGTGATTTTGGAAGGTTCCGAACTCGGGGATGAAAAGTTTGAGGGCTGCTAAATTTAATGGAATAAACGGGAAAATGAAAGGCGCTGAATTAATAAATTGAAGAAGGAAAGGCGGTCACTGAAGTATGCTAAGCCAAATCAAAGCATCAAGTGGCCAAGATAAACTTGCCAATGTTTGCTTTACTCTCTCAATTTGCTGCCTTTGCCTCCCCAAATCATCAAACAAGATGAAATCTCCTACTTAATTAAGCTGATTAATGGGTATAATATAGAATGAGAAATATTTTCTCCCGTTCCAAAAACGTTCACCATCAATACCACAATTACATTAAAAAACGTAATAATAAGAAACAAAAATTTAAACTTTCATTTATTCATTTCTTTCGGGATGCGAGCCTCAATATATATACGCGAAGGGAATATTGAAAATTATTAAATGATGGGAATTATGTAAAATAACATCGAAATGCGGTTTAGCGGGAAAAGAAAACGAAAATTTTTATTGAATTCCATTTTGCCGCGTGATACAAGAAAATTATTATCATTATTATCACGTACTCGAAATGTGTATATATTTATATATGAAATTACCTAAGTGATCGATAAGCCTTACGGATAAAGTGATGTTACATACAATTTCACAAGAAGTTGCAAAAAACAATCTCGTCGCCCTATCCATCCCATTTCTTTTTGTAAATGTAATACTTGATAAGGTGAAATACACGTTGATTATGGTAATCTATCGGAATTCATGATATTTACGTATTTTATACGCTATACGTGTTGCATTCGGTTCGCTGGCGGGAGGACTTTCTCAGCCGATACTCGCGCATTCGAGAATGCCAAAATAACAATATCGATGCAAAACTTATTAAATTTCGATACTAATTACGCTGTAAAATCTAAGTGAACGCATAATTACATTACTCCATATTGGAGTCTTTTGAGTTTCCTCATTTAGTTAACCCTTTTTACTTAATACAAATATCTATCGCTTTCAATTTAATTCAATTTGTTAGCTTCTGTATTAAGACATCTTTCCCAATGTCCTGAATTCGACCTCCTGCTTGCTCCTTCCGACCCGAGGTTCCCTTTCCCATGGCGCGGGCCGCGCTTCTCTTTCCCTACCGGAAAATGCTGCAGCTCGCACCTACCCCGTATCCCACCCGGAATGAAATCCCACCCGGGTTCTTTCATCTTCAATCGCGAAATTACGTTTAGGACTTCCCCTGAAAGATCGGCGAGAAAAAAAGGAGAAAAAAATCGGGAAACGTGGCCCAACAGCGCGAAGCGAACGCCCGGGTCGTAATAGGATTTGTCGCTTTTCGCAAAATATCCCCTAAGGTTGATCTCGGCCCCATCAGACACACAGCACTCCTTCAAAGGCGTGGGGAGTTTGGAGTCGAACAATTCTCTACTTAAGGCAAAACGCTGCGTGCAAACTAATTATTGCTATCCCTAATTAGTCTTCCTGGCTAATGAAGATTCGCTGAGGCAACGCATCCTCTTAAAGCCCCGAAATTTGCAAAGCAAACGAATTAAGCGCGCTAAATCTTATTAAAGCAAGTGATTATTGAACTGAAAATCGGTTGCCGGAAGACAATAACCCGGGATATGGTTCAGTCGATGTACGCTCAATTGCCCGCGGACCAATCTTCGGCATTTGCTCTCGACGGTCTGCAACTCCCTTCAGCCGGCACGGAAGAGTCGGCGCAAAGCAGGCACAGGCAGCTCGAGCGACGCAAAAAGGAGTTGCAAGCATAAGGGCGAAAGCGGATGGAAGCGAGAGGCCGGGGAGAAAAGAATAATAATCGGACTTGGAAGATTTATATGTAAATGTCAAGGAATTTCGCGGAGAGAAAGGGAAAACCACCTTCGGAAAATCCTTCAACCAAGGAAAATCTGAGAATTTTGGTTGAACTGAGTGAGTAACTGCGGCGTCTTGAGAGGTAGATAAACGCTGCCATTTGCGTCGGTTCACATGGAACGCAAAACCGCAAACGCAGCCTCCTCGCGAAATCTGGTTCGGTCATCTTAAATCGCTTCCGCTTCCAGAATCGGGGAAACTTCCTCCGGCCGGTTTCCCGTCCGGCATTTTGGAGGCGGAGTCCCGCCCGGGAAAACGTGCGACCGACGCTCCTCCGTCTCGGCCGACGAAATAATTCGAAAATTGCCGATATTTAAATCTGTGGAACTGAAAATTTTCAGGGGGATGAGGCGGGGCGTCTGTCGAGGGGGCGGTGGAAAAAGAGACCCCGAGTTTATTAAGAAGAAAACATGGAAGGATTTTTCTAGATTTTACCCCGGAAAATGAAAAATAAACTGTATAAGGAGGAAATTTTAAGAAAGTCGTAAAATCTAATGTGATTCTTATGATGAATTGGATTCATTTAAAATTTGTCATTGGTAAATATGAAAAGATCAACTTAGTTTCAAAAGATTATTTCAAGTCTTTTTGTTTTAAGGGCCGCAACCAGGGACGTCGCAGTGTCCCCCGCTGGAGGCTAACAAAAAAAAATTGAAGAATTTGTAATAAAAAGAAAAACTGAGAAATTCAACTTTTTTTTTCTTCTTTATTAAGTTATGCAAAACGTAGATAAATATATAAACTACGAATATGCGTATGCCTCCACGCTCCGAAACTATTCTTAAACTACTTAAACTACTAAATCAGGTATAAAAATTTCAATTCTCAACATTTACGTACTACCAAAATTGCTTCCATCAAACTCCCCTAAGATTCGAAAGATAAACGTAACATCCTTTCTTTATACCGAAAACACTTTACACGAGAACAACAAATCTCCTTCCTCTATTTTCTCGTATACCTTTTCGTTAGTTATTGCGATCGTTGAGCTATTAACAAGATATTGGACTCTATGATTTTCCTCAATAGTCGCTTTATCAACAATATTGACCATATAACATCCTGGTGTCTTATCCCCCACATGCTTACAGATTCGGGTCGAACTTTTCAAAGGCTATTTCGAATTAAAAGCAGAAACGCGAAAATAAAAATTTGTAGTCTTTAAATACTAACTTATTTGGCGAATATCCCGCGAATATCACTATTACCCTACGTAAAAACCAACACCGTAATTTTACAAAGCTTCACAGAAACTACATGTGGAGAACCACGTTTTTAAGTACTTGTATGTAATCATCCATTTATTATACAATTTCTAATTATTTAATTTTTTTCGATGCATCATACAATTTGTGATTAATTAATTCGGGATTATTATTTTTGACAGTACTTTATATTATAATCGAAAATTTTAAAAAAATGTCATTACTTTATTATAAAATTTAAATTGATCCATCAGTTTATAAAGCAGGATGCACAATTACTTAGAAGCTGAAAAACTGGTTTTATTAAATGAAAGAATATTTTAAAAGTATATTTGTAAGTTAATTTACAAACTTTTAAATAACATCTGCATGTTAATAAATGGAAGTTATTAAAAATAGGAAAATTTTCAAATTTTAAAGTTTAAAATATTTTTAATTGTTTTGTGATAATTAAAAATATTTAAATTTGTTTGCACAGAATTTATTTGAAGGGCAATGTAAAAATATGCGGTGTCACATAACAGATAAAAATGTTACTAACATTAACCGATTATGATCGTGTTTCACGCCAACAGTTTTATAATAATATAAGGCAATTGTTTTTATTTATGTGATATAATCAGGAAGATTCTGGAAAAATTTTCTTAAAGCGCCGCACTTTCGCGGCGCTCCTCGGCCACGCGACCGGGCTGGGGGCAACGTGGCGGGATACGCTGTCGGTTTCGGAGCCGGTTTCCCGACAGCATCGCCCAAATGTTGAACGAATCGGGAGCGAGCGAGAGGCAGCTCACGGTAACGAGGACCCCGAAAGAGGAGCTTTCGAGCCGAAAGATCAGTCAGGATCTCAAAGCTGCGGCAGAACCCTCTCATTTTCCATGGAAAAAACATTTCGGTAAAGCTTTTCCTCCAGTTAAAAAGTTAATCTCCTTGTTCCGGAATTATCAGTTACGTCACTGACGTATTATGTCATCTCCACACCAGAAATAAACCTTTTAAATAAATTTTAACAAGTAAAATCTTTTCCTAATACTCTCATCGTCTTTACGTCGTGGCACTTGTCATTTCTAAGCGGAGTATTCAACGAGAGGATATGGCAAGGAAAAAGGAGAGGCAGATCTGGTTACGCCAGACGTAATTGGAAAGTAGACTCTAATTCCTGCGATATCGAAACTGAAATTAATGAACTGGATTTTTTTAAAGGAGACCGGTCGAAAGAGAAAATATCGTTTTGAAAAAGAGAATTTGTGAAAAGATTTAGGATCGGAGAAGCTTTCATCACACAAATTGAAAAGGTTGGGTCCCGGAAATGGGGACGCGGCGCACCGTAAAAGGATCATCGTTATGCAAGGCAAACAATGCGGGTTTTTAGTAACCTTAATGTAATTAATAAGTGCGTTACGAGGACGGAAAATCTCGGAGGCTTTTCGTTTTGACCGAAATTAATTTAACTCCCAAGATGTAAAAGTTTTCGCTTTTCTTTTTTTCCCCCCTCCCCCCTCCCTCTTCGTTTTTGCCCTTCGAACGGAAAAATATCGAACGCCTCTGAGCGAATTTCGATGCCTCCGAATCTCGGGATGGTTTTGCACCCGGTTGAAGGTGTCCCTAAAACCGTGCGCCTTAACCTGAGTAAGAGGAGCGTCCTTTTCGTTAATTATTCATCGGGAGCGGTAAAAAGGGTAGTTCATTCCCTTAAGGAAAGTTCCCTGCTTGGAGCATCGCATTTCGGGTGTTCCTGCGAGTTCAAAAGGTCGAGGAGGATCCTTAAAAATTCCTCCCTGTGAACCGGGAGTGGCGCTGTCGTCAGCGGGGAAGGAGAAAATGCGTTTCCCGATTTTTTATTAGCATGCTTTCTTCGAGGGATTAAATGGAAAGAAGAATAATGAAGAAGGAGGAGGCCGCGGGTGGAAAGGCTCCGGAGCGAGAGGGAAAAAGAAGGTTGTAAAAATGTTTTAATCCTGCCAATGTGATTAAAAAGGATTAAAAAAATAAATGGAGCAAAAATTAACTCAAGACAATTTTTAAGACTTCATTCTATCGGAAAATTAACGAGGCCTCGTAAAGACATTAACAACTAACGTTATAGGGGTTGAAACTCACGAACAAAAAAATCCCTTTTTTATAAAAAATTTAATAATAATAATGACAGTAGTTCCTTTACATATTTACATGTATAAAGTGTACATACACATATATTTTTCTCTTTTTTGCTAACAATGATTCGTAAAAAATGAATTTTTTAATCGAACCTGGATTATTGCCTTTTCTTGGGGCGTCCCACAGGATTATTATAAATGAAAGTAATGTGTTTTCAAATGTAATTATTTAACAAAGAATATATTAGTTAAGGAAAAAAATTAGTTTTAAAAAAACTGTAGGTTATTTAAAATTTTTGTAAATTTCATACATTCACCTATACAGAGATTCGTTCTAATGAAATATGAATCTGTCCGCGAAATTGTGAAAGTACAAAATGTTCCATGTGTGCATTCGACAGCGCAACTCGACAATGAGAGTTTTACTGAAAGTCGAAAAAGCGGGCGCGATGGCAAATTGAAGAAAAAACCGGGAAAGATCGAGAAGGGAAAATTTCGTACCGGAAATGGCACAAAAAAAAAAAACGGTTCAACAAACCGTGAAAAAATCGGGAAAGCGGCGCGGAAAGATCCCTGAGCTTATAAACGGAAATCATTGTGTTGACAAAGCCTTCAAGATGATGGCCGAAAGCTCCAGTCTGCGAAAGTGGGGGATGGGGTTGGGAGATATCGCAGGTCTTGAGAGTAAGGGATGAATATCTTTTTGCTTCGTCCCCCCTCGACATTGCTAATTTACAAGGTTCTTTTTCCGCTAACTTTTTATTCAATTTCAGGCTTCTGATTTTTAAATTTAACAGCAGCAAATTATATGGTGGAGGGGGGAGGGGGGGGGAAACTACTTGTCGCGAAATGTCCGAACGTGTCAGCATCGCGCGGAGTTCCAGCACTGCGCACATCTTACGATGGAAGTAACACATCGTCCTGCGGAGGGTTCGGCTTGACGAATGTCGCAACCTCAACCAATGCTATTCGCTTTGAACATCCCAAAATGTTGTTTAACGGAACGTGAGCATAGAAAAACATCGAAAGGTATAACATGCCGAAATTTTTGGTGCGGCACAAGACCCCTAAGAACGTAGGAGTTAACATACCGAATAAAGGATCGAAGCTGGGATAAAGGGAGAACGGGGAGAACGGGAGACGCTCCGGTGGCGGAAGAGACCTGGAATCCTCATATCCTCAAATTGCCAGGATTAAATGAAAACGAGGAAGATCAATTCCCGAAAAGAGTTCCAGAAATCCAGGATTATTTTTTTTAATTAAATGAAATGACGCAAATAGAGTAACCGATATAAAAATAATTGCTAAGAAGAAGCGAAAAAGGCCCGAATTTGAAAAGTCGAGCGAGAAAAGGGCAAAAGCGGGTGCAGGGGAAACGGGAACCCGATGCAGAGAAAAATGTAATTTTGATACTGTGTTAAAAGGACTTTGGGGATTCCGGAGGCTGGAATTTTCTCCGGGAAGAAAAAGCTTTTCGAAAATGTTGTTATAAATAACGAAGTCTTAACTTATAAACTCGGACCATTTTTATTTTATTGCAATCTAAATTCCCCAGCTTTTTCCGGTATTCCGTTCAGGACCGAACGGAAGTAATTGAAGATGATCCTCCGCCGATTAATGTAACGCATGTGAACATTAAGACTACATCGCAATTTATCATGTTCGCAGTGAAAATAATGTGCTCACCACAACCGTCAGATCAACAACCAAACTCTTGACGCGCAACATTATATATTTATAATGAATACGAATCGTTAATCACAATGCCAAAACTTGTATGAATTAAATGTACGAAAAAAGACTGAGAAAAGTCTCAAACTTCCCGTTCAAAAATTTATCGCTGACGCAGTCTGATTTCCTTTTTATGACTAGCAATCTGTCCCCATCGGGCATTTAAAATGCATTTAGTTAATGCGCTGCACAAGCTAGATCGTGAAATATTTTTATTTTATAACGTTTTCTCGTCGCTGCACGACAACCAACATTTTCCTTCGGCGGTCCACAATGTGCAGCGATTTTCAAAGTTCCCAGATTGGGTGATCCATAATAACGGAGAGGGGAGAGGGGCGGAAAAAGGAAATCAGATTTTCCGGCACCGCGGTAGGATTTTGATCCTTTTGTATCCTTTTTCCCCGGACGATATAAACATCCACTCCATTTCTGGGCTCATAAATTCATTAAAAAAATGAAGAAAAAAAATCAAAATCCTTTTGAAAAAAAAAATTCACCCTTTTAACACTAAGAAAATCTCATCATTAACATCAAGATCTTTATGTAGAACGGCTCCGTTCGCGAACGGGACCGAACGCCACGTTCAACTTAAACTAACCAGATAATTACGTGCAGCTTCCTAAGAAGACCATATTAAATGTAATTACATTAATGTAACATCGGTTTTCACCATTCCCAGCCTTTTATATATTTTTTAAGCTTAGTGCTTGAAGAAAAGTATGATCAAGGTTTTCAAAAAATAAATTTATGGAAAGAAAATAAAAAGAAAATAAAAAAAAAAAAATCTTTCCATCAGCTTGAATATATACATGAAAATTAAACTCCGCCCCTCCCCTCCCAAAGGATTTTCCGTTTACAAATACCTGTTACGCTAATATCTTGTATTTCGTTAAATTGTTCTCATATTCTCCGTAAAATAAAAATATAACACCCATAAGAAAGAGGAGATGTATCTTATATGTACACGTAAAAATGTGGGTAAAGCTGTCAGCGACATAATAAGGCTACGTTCAATTAAATATTATTTTTAATACACTGTACATTACGCATTAATTTATACGGTCTAACGTATGGGAAACAAATTGCATGCATCTCAGGGTAAGGGGTGTAATTTGAGCATCGGTTTAAACCCCCTTTGGCAAAAAACCGCGTTAATTTCAAAGGTTTTACAAGGGAAGGAAAGGAAAAGAAAGGAAAAAAATAAAAAGAAACGATTCGGCAATGCATTAAGAAAAAAAGATGGCGCTTTAGAGAGAAGGCTTCATTAATATCCAAATAAGGTTTTTTCATGGAAATTATACGAAAAAGGAACTACAAAATTTTCCATGCAATTATATTTTAATCCCCCTTAAGAAAAAAAAATTCAAAAAAGAAAATTTTCCAGATTTTTTCCATGGCGAGGTTACTAAAAATAACGATAAAAGTGAAAGATTTTCCGAAAGAAGAAAATTCTCCACCGCGTCGCGCACCATTTTAGCATACGCTAACAATTAAGGACAGAAATTTATTGGGAAAATTAAAAAAGAAAAGCGATTTTCCTCTTATTTTCTTTATCGCTTTCCGAAATTCGCGACGTTGAAATTTTTAATGCGAACCCGAAATCTTGCTTTTACATACGGAAATAACGTTAATTTTAAAGAAATCATACGTGTTGCGTAAGGCACATTTGCGTTTATGTATTTAAATTATAAAAATTACATATGATTATTTATATAAATTTTTTCCCGCTCCTTATTCTCAGTTATGTGTCAGTATTATGTTTGCTTTCATTACTATTTAGGGAATGCAAATAAAAAAATTTTTTATTATTTAATGCGAGCAATTGTTTGGATGCGGCATACAAAATCATTAAGTGGTTCACATACAAAGGTAGATGAATATTTATGCAAGATTGTTACGTAAAGGAAATAATATTTGGATCGGATAGCGTGAGCCGAATATAATCATGCGTTGTAACATATCTTCTATAAAAACAATTAAAATTACTTCTGCTTCGATTTTGCCTGCCTCTGGTGAGAATTTTGATCTCAAAATGACGATGAAGTTTTCAGTTATCAGTTTCAAAGCGATTAGCAATTAAGATGAAAGACGTTATTTAAAAAAAAAAAAAATATTTCCCGGTTTCTTTTCTTCTGAAAGAGATGATTTTTGTTTGAGAATGAAAAACGTGTCTACAATATAAAAATCGAGATATCGACTGTCTTCCTCTTCCTCCGCCCAGCGATCCAATCGCAGCCTTTTTCCCTTTTCCCTTCGAGTCTTGCATTCGGGGGAGAAAGAGGAACAAGAATTTGAGATGTTCCCGTGACGGCAGCAAATGATGAGCAACAGCCGAGGAAAGATTTCGCTCCCGGGAGCGAATCGTTTAGAAAAACTTGGTGGAGAAGGCCGAAAAGGATCGGGCAGCACTGCAAATGGACGTTAATTGCCGCTATTAAAAAGGAACAACTTCGGTCGATGTTGTGGCACATTTACGAATGTGTCACTGGTTGTATCGCACAAGCGTCACTTTCTGTTGATTGAATAATTTCGGCAGCAAGGAGCTCAATTTTGCAGCTCCGTCAAGACCGTAGATCGCCTTCCGCCGCCCGCCTCTGGACGAGGCGAAAGTTTGCCCGGGACGGACGACGTCGGCGAGGAATGCCGAACCTCACTGAAAAAGCCCCAATTCGCTGATTGCCGATTTCCGATACTGAAGAAGGCAAAAGAAGGAAAACCTTTCAACCGGGAGAAGCCGAAAATTTTTGCTCTTGCAAAAGTAGAAACGCTCAAAGGAACCTTCGTCGAAAAAGATGGACGTATAATTAATTGATTCGATAAAAAGTATTACCGGGCGTCGTCGAATTTCCCGATTTTGGAGAGGGAATGGCCTTTGCCGCGTCTTATCCTTCGCGTCCGCGGCAAAATGATTTTTTTTTTTTTCTTAAGCCTTTGTCCTCCCGTGCTGCGGCACTGAAAAGGCGCCTTCAACAGCCGAGATAATTGCTGTCCAAGCGTCGAGCTCCTCTGAATTTTCACAGTTTAGTGTGCGGGTTTGACGCGCAGAAATTGCCATTTTTGCCGCTGGTTTTCCCCGTTTGCAGACATACTCATATAAATATTCGAGACGTGAAATGGTCGATTCGACAGAGGCAACACATAAAATTTTCACAGCAGCAGTGAGTTTTCTGACTCTTCACTCTAAACCGCACCGAGAATTAGTCGGATAGGCGAAAAAGTTTTTATTGTATGGATTGAGAGTTGTAAACACCAATTTAATATAAGAAATCATACGTCAAAAACTAATTCTTTCACAACTGTCGTAATTATTATATAAGTAGCAGGTATTAGGAGCAGAAATGGCTGAGATGAAAATTAGCACGACATGGAAATGATGATGATGATAAATTGATGTTGCAAAACAGCAAACTTTTTTTTTGTAGGACAAGGTTGATACAACGCACAAAAATTATGTTGGTAAAATTAATAAAACTGAAAATTACCTGATAGTATATATATAAATATATAAATTCAAAATTTGAAATGCTTCCATTATTCCTTTTCAAATTCTGCTTTTGATCGTAAACGATATCCAACATATATTATTCAAACCACTTGTATAATATATATATATTATATTTACAGTTATGTAAATTTTATTTCACACCATCCAAAGTAGAAATCTTCAAAAGAACTCAAAAACAATAAAAATATATACCGATATATATCAATAAAGGAATGCATTTGCCATATAATAATAGCTATTTAAAATATTCAAACCTTGATTTGAAACCTAGTATTATATTATAATATACGGTTTTAGAGTCATCGGTCGAAATTATAAATTTTGCTATATTCAGCTTTTGCAGAAATCTAGCTAAAAACAGAAGAGAGTAATAAATTCATAAATTTATCGTGCTATATCAATATTATCGGTTGCTTGATTTCTGGTCCAATGATAGGGGCAAAACTTAATTTGAATTTAATTTATTATATTTTTTTATACTTAAATCATGCAAAAACATTAATCTCCAAGAATCTTTTTCTAAATCAAGAAAGAAATGATCTATAAATGGTAATATGTATTTAACAATAATTTCAAAATCTGATGGTTCCACCTGTACGTTATAGCGAACAGTATGAAGAGAAGAAAGCTATATTAATTTCTCTAAATTTGAAAATTCGGAAGGTTTGCGAAAGGACAATATTCAATATTTTGACTTTTTTTTTTTAAATTATGGTTTAAAAAAACAAATTTGTATTTGGTTTTGGCTTCGTGGCAAATCCTTCATATGGAATGGGAAAAATGAAATGAAATATAAGCTAATCGACCACATGTTTGTCATGACTTATATTTTCGTGTCTTAATCTTTACGGGGGACAAAATTTTCGGGGTTATCGGTGAATTTATCAAAGATAAAGGAAGTTGAAAACCGGCAGATCATCCTAAATGTACCTCCCTGCACATTCGGAAGTAAAAATATACAATTCGTGGTTTCAAATTAGAAGAGTGAAGAGTTAAGACGACTACCACATTGTAATCATCAACAAACACAGAGAAACGTTATTTGCTTTCTTATCAGGAACAATTCACCAGATTTGAAGCATCGCTTTCAGTGGCTCTCGACTATTTATTAGTACAAAAGCTCCAGTCAAAATAATTGTTTTTCATTTAAAAGTTAACGCATTTTAATTATTATATCAGAATATGATTCAGTAAAAGAGAAAAAAAACAAAAAAGACAAAAAAAAAACAAAAAAAAAAAATCAGTAAGTTATAAATACTCAAAAATATCTTTTACATATATCCTTCATGATTTTATACTGTAAAACTCCGTTATTATTTTTGCTGTAATTCATTTTTTTCTCTGCTCCAACGAATATATTGGCAGATATCTTTTAAATTATTAAGATATTCAAATATTTTGTTCAATAACGAAAATACACTTAACTTATCTGCAAAGTTTATTTTGAAAAAAAATATTTTTGCTTTTTCTTGAAGTCATGAATCAAAATAGTGCTTTGTTAATGTATATGAGAAGTATTATAGTACGATAGCAAAATTGTGGCAAAACGAACGATTTACTGCGGTAGTTTCGGTAGTTTTAAAATTAAAAATTTGTTTCTTGGTTTTGTTCAGATTTGGCATATTTATGCGGAAGATAAATAAAGCGCGGCCCGTATGAAATTCTATTTTGACGCGGCGAAGCCCCTTAATTTGTGTCTCTTCATTATTGAAGAAATGAATAAATTCATATTTGTTAATCGATTTTTCTTAACGTGAAAATTTCCTTTTGCCAAAATTTTTGTGAAGGAACATCTTTTGTTGTGTAATTGTAATTTAGCTTCAATATCAAAAATCCTCGAAGGCTTTGTAGTGATTAAAAGAGAAGATCAAAAACAGTTTTTGTAAATATTTACAAAAACGAAAAAGATTTTTCCATTGACCAGTTTTATAGTGCATTAGGAATGGGATTTGCGGGATGACTTAAAAACATTTTCGAATCAGCCTTTCAAATTATTCGATGAGAAAACTTCGAAATTTTCCAAAAAAAAAGTTTGAAATTTCGACCGCTATACAGTTGCATAGATAGTGAAACACATGCGCATGTTTTGTAAAACACATTGCGTTTCACGCTACAAGTTAGTAAATTCAGTATATATTGAATGTAAAGCTCAATTTTTTTTTTTAATTTTGAAACGTGAAATGATATATTGAAAAAATATGTTGAAAACCTTAATCCGGCGAAAAGATCAATATTATCGTGAATGTCAGTGTAAAACTTAAAAAAAAAAAATCTCCTCCAGCAAAAACGTTTTTTAACACTTGTACGCCTATAACCATTTACATACACAAAAATAATTTAGGCCAAAAATATTTTTTTTTAAAATCAGTTCGACTTCATCTATCAGACAGTAATCATTAAGTACCGAAAACGTCTTCAGAACTTCTCAGCCAACCCCCGATAAGACAAATTTCACAATCTCTGAGTCAATTTGCATCAATGAACAAAATTGATCTCATCATTGCCGAGAGAGCTACCATAACTTTGTATCAATTATATTCACTATGCATATTTTGATAGGGCATTATAAACGGTGTTGGTATAGATGCATTCATCCATATCATTCCATAAATATTATATACACGTCTACTGCAATATTTTATGACATTAATATGTTATCTCTTTGTGTTCAATCAGATAATGTGGTAGCTCTTAAAGTAACACAAGTACTTTTCAACACGTATGAATATATATTATTTCACACAGTTTCATTCTTAAAGGATAATACAAGAACGATTTTTAATTGTCGATATCATCATCCTAAATGTTCCAGTGAAACTATAAGACAGTTTTAAGGTTTACATTTATATTACACAATTACTGTGGAGCTTATGAACTGATAGTTTAAAATATCATAAAGCGCGGGATTTATAGAAACAAGGCGACAAAAAAGCTAAGTTGAAAGCTTGAATTCTAATGTCCCACATCGATCTAGAAGCAATGCATTTCAAATATTATATGAGTGATTAGAATGGTAAAAAGTTCGGAATAAAAAATGTGCAAAAGAAAATATGTCGATGTAATAAAATTATTATCGAAAAAAACAACAGAATTGTATGGATCTGAAGATGCGAATTGGAATTTAAACAAGTTTAATCATATTTGGATTTTCTGATAAATCTAACTGAAACATTTCTTAACCCAAGTTTAAACTAATAGTTACATATAAATAATGAGCATAACGCGCCCATATATTATATCGTTATGTAGATAAACTGTTCGAGTTTCATAATTCATCACGAAGAACATTTTATTTATGATGCCGAAAAATTTATATACATTTATTTTATCTTTCCATTTTTTTCTTCATTTGCTTATATAAAATTACATAAATCTAATAAATGATCTATCGGTAGATGAACCGATAGTATTTGTAGTTTTTATGATGGGATTTAACCAGAAGACAAAACTTTTCTCGTTAAACCCTGGCATAATTACAGTTTCTCATATATTTTCACAGATAAGCAGTACAAGTGTTTGAATATTGGGCTAGATAAAAGGGAGTCCATTCGGAATGGAGAAAAGTGATGAAATGGAAAAATGGGCGAATGAGGAAAATAACAGCAACGAGAAGGTCGGAAATAAGAAAATGGTTTTAGAAGTACATCCCGTTTTAAGCAAAACCCAATACGGTAGGAATATAAGAAATTCGAAAGAGTTAGAGCTGCTAAATGAAAAATACGAAATGGAGAAAATGATCCGGAAGCCATCGATTCTTCCAAAAAGTGCAACCATAACACCGGAGGAACTCAACGAATACGAAAACATGTATAAGGACATGCCCCTCACGGATGAGACAACCTGCGGTCTGTGGTGCATCAAGGGTTCTTTCCTGCAGAAATTCGCCAATAAAAAAGCTTACGTTCTACTGTATGGTCTTCTAGGCTGCTTCACCTCCGCCACTTTTGCCTATTTCAACGGGACAATCACATCCCTGGAGAAGAGATTCAAGATTTCTAGTCGAACGGCAGGTTGGCTTTTCTTCCCCATGAACCATGAGGAAGACCCATGAACCGTGAGAAAGGCACAAAAGCGAAAAAATTTTTATTTCAGGTTTCATATCAACCGGAAACGACATTAGTCAAATATTTATTTGCGGGTTTTTAAGCTATTACGCCGGAAAAGGCCACAAGCCGAGATGGATAGCACTTGGCATGTTTTCCGTCGTCTTGTACTGCTTGCTAACTGCTCTGCCCCATGCTTTATTCGGGCCAGGAGAGAGCTCCCTCCAGCTGACCGTTGAATACAGCGGTCAACTCCGCGATAACAAATCCAGTGCTTTGATAGGTACATCGCGGAAACAGAGCGTTAGGTTAATAGTTGCCTCGCGAAAAAACAAAAACACTCGATTAATGTTTTTCCTTTATCTTTAGCAAATCAGCAGAGAATGTCTTTGTGCTATCCTGAAAAAGAAGTGGAGTGCTTAGACGACAGCGGAAGCTTCTACCCGACGACTTTTCTTCTTACCGCCCAAATAATCGGAGGACTAGGGGGTAGCGTGTACCACTCACTGGGAGTGTCCTATATGGATGACAACATTCAAAAATCTAAAACTCCTGTTTTGATAAGTGAGTAAGGACCGAACCTTAAAAAAAAAGGAAAATTGTATCCTTAACGAATATTTACCCGAGGATGCAGGAAAAAAAATCTAACTTCCATATGTTAGAATAGTGCCCGAAATGTTCTTTCTTCAAAATCACTGATAGAGATAAGATATAAAGCATCATTTAAGCGGATAGAATTCTGTCTTCTGCAACATTTAATGTAGGCCTTTTTCAGGTTTCGCTTATTTCATCCGATTGCTGGGACCAGCAATAGGTTATTCGTTGGCCTCTTTCTGCTTGAAATTATATGTTTCGCCAACGCTAACCCCAAACATCACCATGAACGATCCAAGATGGCTGGGAGCTTGGTGGTTGGGTATGTTCTAATAAATCTGTAGCAACACTTAGGCGCTGTCGCGACCCTCCATTAAATCACTGTTTCGCTTAAAGGTTGGATAATTTTAAGCATCTTTCTCGCCATCCTTTCCTCTTTTATGGCGTTGTTCCCGAAGACTCTACCCCGAGCGGCGGTAAGGCGGGCGATAGCCGTAGAGAAAAATAAGAAAAAGCCACCAGAACAGCAGGAAGAGAAAGCTTCTTTGACAGGTATGCATGAAGCAAATATTCGAAGAACGCTTTAAAATAAGATGAATAAAAATACGAATCAAAACAAATGGAAAGGAAGATTATCGTGTTGTCAACACTGTTATGGATTTACGGAAGTAATGAAATTACGAGTTGTTTACGTGCTGTGCGCTGATATTTCAGATATGATGAGGACATTGACGAGGCTTATGAAAAACAAGACCTACATCTGCAATAACTTAGCTTCCATCTTTTACTGCATTGGTTACATGCCGTACTGGACATTCATGCCAAAATACATTGAAACCCAGTACAAGCAAAGTGCCAGCATTTCCAGTTTTGTGACGGGTAAAAAGGGATGACTCAATTTTTGTTTCTAAACACATGACACTTCCGACCATGTCTCACATTCTTCATCAATCACAGGTACGGTCGGTCTTATATTTTCCGCGATAGGAGTCGTCGTATCCGGCGCAATCATAAGCAAGTACAAGCCTCGCGCAAGGATTTTAGCAAGTTGGAACGTTGCCGTGGGTGCGGTAACGTTTATGGGATTGATCTCATACATATTCCTCGGGTGCGATGCTCCTCCAACGGCGCAAATCAGTTCTCTCACGGGAGAGTAAGTAAAGGGCAAGCCATACCCGACACACTCGGAACCATCACCGTTAATCCTTCTTCGTTAATTTTTGCAGAGTGCAAAACTTCACGAAATGCAACGAAAAATGCAAATGCGATTTCGTAATGCATTCCCCGGTGTGCTCCCAGCACAACGAAATGTTTATTTCTGCATGCCACGCGGGGTGCAAAGACATCCACGAGGTGAACAAAACCCACGTAAGTAGAAAAGTGAAGACGTTCTCCTGGTAACAATAACAGAATGCGAGAAACAATTCACGAAGTTTTTTCCCTCACGCAGAAGGTGTACACAAACTGTTCCTGCATTATGCCGAGTATAAATGAAACCATTTACGATTTCCCAGAGAGCTTCGATGACAATGCAAAAGCCTCCGGAGTAGCTTTCAGCGGCAACTGTCCTACCGACTGTACAACTCCGTTTTATATGTTTTTGGGAGTGGTTTGCCTGCTGAAATTTGCCGGTGCAAGTGGAAGATCGTCTAATTTTCTTGTCGGTGTGCGATGCGTTGAGGAGCAGGACAAACCTACTGCCATGGGCTTCTCTCTGACGGTCCTGAGCTTGTTCGCGTTTGTCCCGTCTCCGATTCTCTTTGGTCACATATTAGGTGTGCTTTCGCTTATAGTATATAAACTTCACGTCTTGACAATATTTCCTACTTCTCAGACAGACACTTTAATCATTACAGATACAACATGCTTGTTTTGGGGTAAAACGTGCTCTGGAGCAGGAAACTGTTGGCTTTATGACGAAGACAATCTAAGGTATACCATGAACATTATCTGTGCCAGTAAGTATTACCATATTAAACTTATAACGATCCAGCAGTCGCTATTACTTCTGAATCATTCCTCGATTCCATTTCAGATCTAATTTTAGTTGGAACATTTTTCGACGCTGGCGTCTGGTATTACGTAAAGAATCTTCAAATATTTGACGATGATGTGGATATCAAAACGAGAGTAGGTACTGGCGGAGATTGAATGGAAAAACTGTTTCTTCATAAATACATAAATAAATAAAATTTCACTTTTTTAATTGAGACAAGGATTCTTATTTATCCTACCATGTTTGATCGAAAACGAGGTCCCAAGATAATCTATGTGTAAATTTATTGAATCAAAACATAAAAGATTAAGTGACTATTTTAAAGCGGTGATAGTCAAATACATTAACAGCAAACATCAGAAATGTATATTGGAAGAAAAATAAATAAATAATTAAAATGAAAAAAAAAATTCTTCAGACTAGTGATGTCTAAATTTCTGATGTAAAATCACTTTTTAAACCCCACGGGAAAAACCAACAAGACAACCAATTACATTGAATTAAAAATAATATTTCTGAAACACTAATGCAGATTAGCATTAAAAATCCAAAATTTCAATTTATTGTACATTCATATATTCTAGAAAAACAAAAAAATTAAAGGGAACTGATCTGGGGCAACGAAAATATTATTTTCTAAAAGAAAAATAGGATCATGCAGTAGCAGACAATATTAACATCATATGTTTCAAAATTATATTTTTGTCACTTTTTAAAATTTAAGCAACTTTCAATTTATTACACTTTACCTTTAAAATAATAGTTACAAGAAAAATTAATATTCTATCATAGCTGAAGAAGCAGTTTTATAAATTCATAAATTACATTTTTCTATGTACTTTGTATTTGAATATATATTCTATGTATTTTGAAATTATAGCACATAAAGTTCAGAAAAATAAAACATAGATTGTCACTTCTGCTTGATCTTTAATTTTATTGAAACAGACTTTCCAAGAGCTTGTCACATTAAAAAAATTGAGACATTACAGCTGTGAAAATCTTATAAATTTTCAGACTTCATCCTACATTTTTTGAATTATTAGGTCTAAAAATTTGAATAACCTCTGCACATAGATTGGAAACTGTTTTTCTGGTGTTACCATAAATCTTATTCTTATATACATAATCAGATCATTAATTTTTTTTAAAAATAACCCAAGCTATTAGAAAATTTGGTCCATGGTCTACATACTATTTGTGAAGTATTTAACATTTATAATTCTTACATAAATGAATATAATTCTCTGAATTATTGAATATTGAATATTATTCTCTTTTCCCATTATTATGTAAGAGAATAACATTCAGAGAATATAAATATTTAAGAATCAAAAATTAAATTACTCAAGATTTGGGATGTTTAAGGCCAGTAAAAGGTTTTCATTTTTCAAAATTTCCTCTCAATTCTCTTATTCATTTAATTTTTTATTTAAGAGATATATTTTCATATCTCAACCAAAATAAGATAATTCCTATAAACAAAGAAAATCTTAAGTCATGCTTTATCTTTCAATTTTTAAATAAAAATATAAATATAATTTTTTTTTATCAAGTGTTAATTAACAATATATTTAAAATTATTTAAATATTTGGATGGCTCATGGCTCAAAAATTATTCAAAAATTTGGATGTGTACCACATCATTAACAAAATCAAAAGGAATATAATTCGTTAAGTTTTAAATTTTCAACAATAAACTAAAATCATAGATTTAAAATTATAAATTGTTATAAGGCACCTCTCCAATTAAAAAAGATAGTTTTATTTTAACTGCATTTGCAAAATAATAGTAAAAAATTTTGTATATTGTAAGCTTCTCAACATTGTAATTCATTCACCTTTACAATTTATTCATTAACTGAGAATATTTTTATTGGATAAAATTAAGGTATTCTTTCAATTTCAAGTGATACATGATCATTTAAGGATGAAACATATTTGATGGCACTAAGGATAAGAAAATGGTCTGATAAAAATGATTTTAAAAAACTTTTATTTTCAGCAAGCTTTCATTATATTACTGTTTAATCTAAACCAATTTATTGAGAGTCCTTGAATAGTATTCCAAATCTTCAATTCATCTCAGTAAATTTACCAAAATCAATATAATTCACATCAGTTGCACGTAATTTACTATGAGGTAGTTCTGCATAAGGAGTTTTTAAATTGTCCACTAAAATGTTATTAAATTCTATGTCACTGCCTTTGAAGATTCCATTTACTTCTGTGTTGGAATGCAAGTAAAATTTACATTCTTTACCTTTAAAAATTAAAAATTCAAGCTTTAATTTAGAATTTTAAAAATCAAAAGATTTAGACAGACTTTATATTTCCAAGATTTTAGTTTAATTTGTTTTCATTTATTGGGAAAATAATAGTAAATAAATTTTGTAGACCAAAAACCATATTTTTTTTTAATGTTGTATTGTGATTTTAAACATACTGAAGAGCTTGTTACTTTATTTTTCAAGTCCGTATAAAATTGTGAGATGTGATTCTATTTTACATAACAAACATTCTATACTTAACAATTAATGAGTATTAAAATTTTAGAAAGAAAAGTGTCAAAAATCCAGTCTATTCCTTCAATGCAAAGGTCATGTAAAAATGATTATATTGTCCTGGATCGATTTACATTTAAATTTATTCTTTATGCCCCGAATATTTTTTTATTAAGACGAGGAGTTTGGTAAATTAGTAATACCTTCAAAATTATTATAAAGCAAGTCATTATATATCAGGAATATAAACGAAATTAGAATGAATACCAACCTACAACATTTGTAATAGCTCGTAAAAATCTCTCTCGCAAAAAACTTCGAATCTCTTGCTTTTCACGGGTAAAATAATCCTGATTTAAACTATCAGCCATATATAATTATACAAAAAAATTATACAGAAAAATAAATAATTGGAAATAACACCTAATCGAAAATTAAGCCGCGAATTAACATTAGCAGTGCGGACAACATTCAAAACGAATTTAACCGTTAAATTTTTTCTCGCTTTGATTTTCCAGCAGATGACTGAAAGTTATGCAATTTCACATATTGATGAAACAACGTCCTACAAAAACAATTTTAATTCAAATATTTCCCATTTTGAAATAAACCAATGAATTTGATAAGTAATAAGAAAAATATTATTAGTAATTCTTTTTATTTTTACCATTAACTTTGTGTGAGAGCCGTTCAAATAACATTCTAAATTATGATTATTTTTATTATTTGCAACAATATTTCATTACGAGCAGGATAACATAAAATAAACCTTTCCAAATAAGTATTTTTAAAATTTCAAAAAATATTTTCAATCTTTTTTGTAAGAAATAAAAAAGTGTAGAATATAAATGAAAGAAACTTGGGATTTACGGCAAAAATAATTGAATATAAAAAATGTAAAGTTCATATACAAAATCAAGCTATAAATTTTTATGAAGGATTAAAACAAAATTAATAATGATTCATTTTTATTTTTTTTTTGTTTTTCCAGATAAAAAGATATGAACGAAAATATATGTTCAAGATTAACACATAAATATATTACTTTCCCTGGAAATGTTTTATATAAGAATCCAAAGTACTGATAAATTGCATTAAATATTATAAATATAAAATCTAAGGGTGTACTTATTTAGTTATTCGTAACCTGTAAATAAGATAAAGGCACATTTATATCTGTTCATGATTGTTACCTAGATATATACATAAAAATACTGACATTCATTTGAATAACAAGAATTAGGTTTTCGCGAGAACAGACTGAAAATGACTAAAGCATAACACTAAATTTTATTTTCTAATATCGAAAATAAAAGTTTTTCTTATTTAAAAAATAAAAATTCAATTCTGATTATCATTTGATTTTTCAGTCTAGATAAATTTTATTATTTACGATTTACAATATCGAGCGTAATAATAAAATATCACACCTAAGCCCATGAAATTATCATTTTTAAATTTTGATTTTCTAACAGCTATCTTTACGTTTCAAATAATATTAATGACATGGTAAAATTTGTAATTTTGTAGTACAGGTTTTATATGGAATTTTAATGTATTAAAAAATTTAATATCAATATCAAATCAAAACCAGTTACGAAGGTATGAAAAAAATTGTTTTGCTACGAGAGATTCCATGAAAATAGGTTTGAATATATATATATATACATGTGTGTGTGTGTGTGTGTGTGTGTATATATATATATATATATATATAATCAAAAGTACTATGTCGCCAGACTTGTTAATCTCATTGTAAAAAAAATGAAAACCGGTTGAAACCCTGAAGAAAGTATAGTCGCCTGGCAAGAGTAAAAACACATATGCTGGCTACCGCGTTCAATCGCGTCCTGTCCTAAGAAGAATATTATTCCATTCCCCGTAATAACAATATGCACACTCTTTCAAGGATTATATTTAACACTGAATAAATATTATGCAGGGGAACATATGTAGAATTTTCAATTGAAGGTTTCGAACAATAATAAACGCATATAATAAGGATACATATAGCAGTCGAATGAGTTGTAACATCTGTTCCGTTAATCTGTCTCTTGCAGGGATTAATGTTTAAGTACATTTGTGCAGACGTTTGGATTTGGATGACCACAACGTGCGGCATCGCAAAAATTGGTTTCGATTCCCGACGATGGACAATCACAGCTTCCGGTTGCCGTAACCCAAATACCCTTACAATTAAAACAGAGGACGGTTTTCTTCACTGTCAAGAAAGTCGACGGAACGCATGAAAGGAAGTATAACTTACACCAACCGGAAATGCGAAATTTTGAAGCAACTTCAAATTTTCGTCCCGGAAATTTCGCACGGGTTCCGTCGATCGCTCCCGAATCACGCAAATGACAATGGGCAAACAAAAAGGGCGGGAAAATCGAATTTCAGGAAAATGCATTTTACGGATGGAATTTGCGCTTATTTTTTTGTCGCATCACCAAGGCGGATACTTTGGATCGGTACCACTTTCCCCCCGCTGAAAACCTGAGGCAGGCTCCCGTTCCGCAACCCAAAAATTTCTTTTCCGTCTCCCTTTCAAGCTGAGCGTTGCCCTCGCCGAAATGGAAGGAGGCCGCACCGGACGCAGCTTACGGCTTTATAAAGTGCGACTGCGGATCGGGGGGCCCGATCCAGGCACCGGGCCGTTGCGGAGCCCTGGCGGAAACGTTCGCAACCGTCGCATCGGTGGTGGCGACGCTTCAAAACAAAATACAAACGAAAAAAACTCGATTCTCCTTACTGCTCAGGGGTTTCGACGCCTCTGAAAATGTGGAATTTTTCAACTTCAAACCTCGGCAGAGGCGTTCGGCGGTTTCGTCGCGTCCCGCACAGCAGCAGGACCGGTCTCTCCACGTGCAAGCCCGTGCGAAAGCCGCGCGTTGCTCCGGCATTCGCAAGCGCTGCCGTCTTTTCAGGTCGCGAACCGACCGTTGCGACGCCGGCAAACATTTAACGGCGGCAAATAGAATTTCCAAGCCCGCGCCCGTGCGGGGCCGCTGCCTAGTCCGAGTGCGGCGTCGGTTTCCGGTCCGAGGCATTTTCGGTTCCATCTGCATATGTTACCTTGTTGCATTGAAATTATCCCATATTCTAACAGTCAATTTATATCAAAAGTGTAAAAAAAGCAAATGCTTACGGTAAACCTTGCAATCTCGTTGCTCGGACGCGATCCGCGGGTTCATCTAAGATGTTATCCGCGCGAGCGTCAGCGCAGCTTAAGAAGAGCGATGCGAGGCGAGGGTTCGGTGCCGGGCCGGAGGTCATTTTAGGATTACCTCGCAAGTATACAGATGACGAAAAAGAGCTCAAATGTCCGACCACGAGGATACGTCTTTTTTTAGTTCAGTTTTTGAATCGTAAAACTTTTAAAAACTTTTTAGTCAATTTTTTTAATTTTTTTTGTTTTTTTTTTTTTAATTTTAATTTTGAATTTATTTATTTATTTATTTTTCTCATCATTTCGCACATTTAATGTGTAACTGCTGATACTCTCGAGAAATATTTTGGACGAAAGTATCTGTGCATGAATTTTTTTTTTCTTTTGTTTTTTTTTATATTAAATTCAAAAAGAAAATGTATTAAAAACGGAGAGTTGAAAGTTTGAAATTACTTCGTTCTTCGGGTACATCATACATTCTGGCATGAAATAATAACAACATAGTTTTCCACGATTAATTTCCTCTCCCGGATATTTTTTTTAAACCCCCCCGAAAAACAAAAAAAAGTAAATTTCGTGAAGTTTATTTTTTAAGTAAAAATTAAAATTGTTTTTTTTTCTTTTTTGCTTTTTATATTTGTTTAGTGAATTGAATCGAATTTGTGGGATTATTTCGCTTTGAATATTAAATATCTTCGGTTAATGTAAATGAATTAATTCGGGGCTTTTTAGTGGGGAAAATAGCGAAGGAGGAAGGGAAGAAATTTCTTCCTTTTTTTTTTTTTTTTTTTTTATCTTTTTTCCGCGTTCCTCGGAAAAAAACGCTGCACGACAGCGAGCGATTTTCCCGCAGGAAGCGTTTGACCTTGATTCTATTAATTCACTTAACCGGTTCGAAAAACGGCCGAAAATAAAATTCGACAACTTTTCGAAATCGCGCGTCCGGATTTGAGGAATCGAAAGTGTTCGGAACCCGGCGAATTTGCACG
>JAOWBB010000009.1:1463245-1563575 GCA_028565995.1 Ricinus marginatus | reverse complement strand
CAAATCAATATTTCTCAATTAAGAGCATATTTTCTTTATCATAATTCCAATGAATTTAATGTCTTCATTTTTATGAAGATTTACTGCATCAACTATCTGTATGTTATTTAGAATTCAGTAGTATTTTTATCATATCTTTTTCATTTGAAATAATAGATTTAGTAAAAAAAAATTTTGATACTATAAATCCATAAGGCAATGAAGAATAAGATTTATTTTTCAAATTTAAAAGCAATTTTAATCTTCTTTCATAATTCAGTTGTAATACATTTTAATTTCTGCTGATTATAAATTATTGCTTAGTATATACAATACTATAACTTTTCAGTGTTTAATTAATATTTTTTTAGCATGTTGAACGCTATATAGTGGGTGTGCTGATGTGGTCGTCTCTTTAAAAAACGAGTGGCATATTGATATTAATTAAGAGTATGTAAAAGGCCTTGTTCTTGGAAACTATAGATAATGTTAAAAAAGTCTTTTTTTATCTTTGTCATAAAAAAAATTATTGGTCTTGATTGGCAAGTTTGATAACTCAGTATGAGCTATATGTCAGTTTTTTTGTTGTAATAATAAATTTTATATCTTATAAATATAAAAAAAATTATTGTTTAGATATAGTATGAGAAATAGGTTTTCTGTAAAAATAGCTATATTCAAGAAGTTCTATAGTTAAATGAAAAGTCAAATGATAATTTATGATGTACGACTTCAAAAGTATCATTTTTCTATTCACCCTTATGGGATGTGAAAATCGTTGGCAGCAAAGTTTAATTTCGTTCAGTTTGTGAATTTTAAATTATTTTTCATCTAATCACTATATTTGTAGGAGGACGTAAAGCCCTCTTCTACAAGTAGTGGACATCTGTCACGTAATCAAAAGAATCGACTTCGGAGAAAGAGAATAAGAGATCTTTTGCGGGCTCAAAAACAGGTATGCTTTGGGCCAATGAATGAAGTAGAAGATTAATGTCTAGATTTTTTGAATACTTCATGTGGAAGATCATGCCATTTTACAATGCTTTTTTTTTATTCAGAAAGTTTTTTTTCAGTTAATGTTGTGTTGCTCTTATTGTTGTCACTGGGGAAAATCTACATAGCACTAATCAGGTAAAACAATCTCTGTTAAAGATAAAATTTTGAAACAAAATTATCTCATAATGTTTCAGGCCAAGAAGTCCAATGATTCTCCTTCAGGTACCGTTGATAAATCTCAAAAAACCAAAAATGTGAAAACCAAGTTAGCGGAAATGGGTAAAAATATAAAACAAGATGTTAAAAAAATGGTATTAAATTTTTCGTTTTTATCAAAATTTTTTAATTTTATCCAAACAAATTAAATTTGGCAAAAAAATTTATCTGTTTTATAGAATAATGCTATGTCTGAGAAACGGAAAGGTTTGTCTAACGTTAAAAATAAACCTAAAAACGAAAAGAAGTTAATGAAAAAAAATTCTCAGAATCAGAAAAACTCTCTTAGTTCGATGGCGGAGAAATTAAAAAAAGATATAAGTGATAGTTTGGATGAAGATGGAGACGAAGGCGAAAGTGATATTGATGAAGCCGTTGTTCTTGATGATGAACTATCATTTGATTCAGACCTAGAAATTGATAGCAATATGGATGATGACGATGACGACGACGACGACGATGACGATGATGATGACGACGATGACGATGAGGTATGAAACATGCAAATTACATTGTTTTAACGTTTAAACAAAGAAAATTAAGCAAATTTTTTTGTTTTATCAACTAAACAGATCCTTATTTTCATTTATATTTAAAATTATTTAAAATGTAATATTTTAATATTTTCATATATTTAAATCTGCTCTTTAATACTTTAAAACATTTGAAATCACATTAAACTATAAGAGTTAATGATTGGTTTTTTGGGGTAAGGGGTAGGAAATTTTTGTTAACGACTCAATAAATGTTAATTGCTGTTTGCGAGAATGATATTAATTGTTGCTATGTAAAAATATAAATACTAATAAAATATATTATTTATGTCAATGTAGGATGACACAGATGAAAGCGATGACTTAATAACAACTGAGGCAAAAGAAAAGAAAATTCAGATTGAAAATGAAGAGGAAGACGACGATGATGATGACGACGACGATGACGATGACGACGATGATGCAGAAGACGATGACGATGATAATTTAATTTTCACCGAGAGCAAAGAAAAGAAAAAGAAGCCATTAGCTAAAAAACAAGAGAAAAGCAAAAACAAGGAAGATGATGATGAAGATGAAGAAGATGAAGATGATGATGATGAAGATGATGATGATGATGATGATGATGATGATGATGATGATGATGATGATGATGATGATGATATGGGTGAATTAGAGGATTTAGGTTCTTTTGCTGAGGAAAAGAAAACGTCTGTTAAAAAAACAAAAAAACCTGAGAAATCTGAAACTTTGAAAAAGAAAGGTATTTTTAGATGCTATTTAAAAAACCAAACTATTTTGAAATATGTTCATAATTTGTTTGAATCATATGCCTTATGATTCATTGAAATTATTTAATTTAATTGTTATTCCTTTTTACCTTATTTAAGGAATTGATTCTGCAAAAGGACAAAGAGAGGGTGAACAACCTTCATCTCCAAAGAAAACTAAGAATGAAAAAAAACCTGAAAATCAATTTGAACATGATTCAGATTTCATTGTTTATATGGGAAACATTAATACTGAGTAAGTGGAATGGTGAAATAACAACATATATTGTCATAAATCGTGTCATAATTACTTTCCATAGATTGCAAAAGTGATTTATAACAAAAAATGCCTCAGAAATAATTATAAATTTGCATGCTGAATGTCTTATTTAAATTATTATTTTAGAGCAACAGAAGATCAATTGAAGGAATTAATTGGCACTACAATTTCTGAGGAAGAAATAATCAAAATTGTTCGTAAAAAAGATAAAGAAGATAAACCCAAAAACTTCGTATTAGTCCAATTAAAATCTGAGGAGGCACAGCAGGTTAATCTGTTTTTATTATCAAATACATATTTTTACATGTCTAGAAATAAACAATTTTTTTTAATGCATGCTTTGAAAAACCAGAAAAATCTGTTCGTTCCCTCGAAGTTAAATTTTACTTAAATAAAAAGATGTTTTTCTATCTACATTTAAAATAGAATAAAAAATTAAATTCAGTAAAAAAAAATTACATTTCAATCAATTTAAAAATTACATTTCAAATGAAAATATTAAAACGAATTCATTGGAGACTTAGTTAAAATTCATAAGATTTAAAGTTTATATTCCTTTCATTTTTTTGGTTAACTTTTATAAAACTTATATTGGAGATAAAATAATGAAATTTTAGTTAAGAAGTTTTTTTAATTACAGAAATTATTAGGACTTAATTCGTCTACATTTTTGGGTCAAGAAATAAAAGTAGAAGTGGCGCGCCAACGACCAAGTGGATCAAAAAGTCGTGGAAGATCTTTCAGTCGAGGAAATAGAGGACATCGTGGAGGATTCAGAGGAGGTTTTCGAGGAGGTTTCCACGGAGAGAACAGAGGAGGATTTAGAGGAGGTTTTCGAGGTGGTAGAGGATTTCGGGGTGGTTCTAGAGGATCGTGGGAAGGTTCTAGGGGTTCCAGAGGTGGTGGTGGCGGCTTTAGGGGAGGATTTAAAAGAAGATTCGAAAATGATTCGCAAGAAAACAGAGCCCTCGAAAATGAATCGCCTAATAAATGGGGAGATAAAAGTAATAAATTCAACGAAAGAGAGAAATTCGATAAACAGGAATTGGGCAAAAAGCGAGAAAACCAATGGAATGATAAAACAGGAAACAAACCGAAAAAGCAAAAAAAAGATGTAGTACAAAGCTAATTTAAACAAATCTCATATTCCTTGTATAAGTTTAATTGACCAGAGGTTTTTTTTATATGGGATTTACGATTGATATAGTTAAGCAGTTTTTGTTACAGTACTGCAGTGCTTTTCATATGAGGAACATTTAAGATTGTCTTCAATACAAGTTATCTTCAAGAAATGGATATAATAGTGTTTATGTTAAAATGTTAACATATATTATTATCGCTGTCATTTCCGGTATCCAACAACTCAAAGAATAAAAAACGTAAGCTTTAAAATTTTAAGGTTTACGTCAATGGAGGATTATCTTTATAACATTTAATTTTTAAGGGTGTCAGAAAATGAATCATTGCAAAATAAATGTAAAAGGGATTTAAATAACCTGAATAAAATAAAATTAATGTAAACTATCAAGACCGGCAAAATAATGCGCAGCACATAGATGTTTTCTTTAGAAATTTGTCACGTTCGTCTTATATTTTTAGTTTTTAGTGTATTTTGTCGTCATTCCTATCTTATTGTTAATTTTAAATCTAACCTTAGAACGCGTTGCTAAGGCAGTTAATGAAATTATTAAATTTTATCCATTATCTTTAATGGCGCAATGTACGAAAAAAAATATTTCAGATAAAATTACTTTATGAATTTAGCTCATTTTTTTTAAATTTGAAACTTTTAGGTCTATTCAACTTAAGTATATTTATTTTAATTACTTAGTAAAATCCCTTAAAATGATTAGATTTCTTAATTTTTTTAGAATTGGTTTATTGTCGCAATTTTGTGACGATCCATCATCATCCATCCTGAACCTTTTCTTTTCAAGTCTGCAAACTAATCAAATTTATGAAAGCGATATGTGGGCACGTAAAATAGATACTTGGAACCAAGCTCAAGTTTTATTTTATATGTGTGAGCTATTCATCTTTTGACATGAATAACGATTGTACCTATTTATGGTGGAAGTCAATTTTTTTTTTACTCTAAAATATCTTTTTTGGGTCATCCGCGACATATTTGGGATTTTGTCAGTTTCTGGCGTAGCGGAGAGCGTGAAAATTTATACGGAATAAAGTTTGAAAAGTTGGAAGTTTCACGTCGAGATATTCGTGTTTTAAAAAGGCTGTGGACATAAGTTTATTGTAATTTCAGATTTAATAGTTATAAGTTAAAATCTTTTAAAAAAATGTATTCGACCGAGTTCTTTTGTGAAAAATATTGACAGTTTATATTCATTGCAAAATTATATAGGGAGGTTAATCACGAAAAGAAACATTTCATTTTAACTATGTTAATCTTGTTTTAAAGTTTTTAAGTGATTTATTATCAAAGTTGTACGTATAAAAGTACTTAACAAAATGAAAAATTAATTCTCCGCAAAAATTAACGTATCTTACTAATGCAATTACTTAGGTGGTTTATACAGTAATATATTTAACAGACGGAATAATGCGTATTTTATTTAGCAACGTCCGTTGTTTTTAATCTCTAATCTTAAAAGCAAATACAAGATGGCTTCCATGTGTTATTATTTGTTTAACTTCGTTAAAAAGAAAAATGATTGTAATTGTATAAACGTGGTTTAAAATTTTAACTTATTTAATTACGGAATTGTATAAAGTTTTAATAATTGTAAAAATGCCAGGTTTAATTCTTGTAAATGAGTTTGTTGATGAAACGAGGGAAGATTACAATTCCCCAACTACTTCAACCTTTGTCTCTAGAATGTCCGATTGCAGGCAAACAATAGCTAATTTGGAAGAAGTAAGTAAATATTCATGCTTCTGTCGCTGTACTTTCATTTATTCGCTCAAGAAATAGGCTAGAGATATTTTCTATTTGTGCAGATTGAGAAAATTGCTGTTATGCAAGGTTAACATTGTTATTGATTTGTATCCCTACCTACCTTTCAAATTTGGAACAGCCCAGTTTATTTGAATAATCAACAATTTCAAGAAGAAAAATTTATTATTGATTTAAAAAAAAATTTATATTCTATTTATACTGACCAATATGGATTTTGTCTGAAAATTCAATTGACCTTGAATTTTGTTAACAGTTCATAAATGTGATTTTTGTCATTCTTATGAAAACATTAACAATGTCCTACTTATTTCATGCTTGACTTCTTAACTGAATGTAGGATGAAATAACATCTGTTTTTCTGAAACATTTCAAGATTTTGATTTTTTCAAATTCTCTCCTTTTATTATTAGGATATCTATTTACATTAAAATGAAGTATTTAATTTTAAATTCTGAGTGCAGTATCAACCAGTAAATCAAACAGTATGATATGTAAAATTTGTATTTTCTTTTACAGAAATTACTTCACCAAAACTATAATGTTTTCATTATAGTTTCACTATGAAACTATAATGTAATATATAATTGAAGATGAAATAAGTAATTTGTTTATTTAGCTCATGAATTCCTTTCTTAAAAATAACATTAATATTTTCTGATAAAAATATTAAAAATTATTAAATAAATTTTTTCTATGAAACATCATTCTATTCTGATTTAATTAATTTCTGTCATTATATTTCATAGTAACTTAATGCTATCTGTGAAATAAATTCAGTATTCCTTAAAGCTAGTTCCTCCAAGCCTTATATTAATAATTTTTTGTAAAATTAGTACTTTAGTTATTCTACTATATTGCTTATAAATGTGAATATAATATTGCCATTTATGTTTATAGATTTATGAGGATTTGCAATTTGATGCTAGTTAAAGATTTCAATGTATTAACTTATTAATATTTTAATTGTTTGTTTATTATTTCTTATTATTATACCATAATAATAAATTTTTAAACATTAATTTTATCAGCAGTGATTATTTTTAATTTCATTTATTCTTTTAGTTCTTCTTTTTTATTAAAAGGTTTCTAAAAAAAAGGTACTTTTAAAATTTTTAATGTATCTAATTTGAAAGTACATGATGCAAGAATGATGTCATTGAAGGATAATGTTGTAATCATGACTTATTACATTGATTTAGGAATTTATACAACCATACCATTGTTTAATTCGGAATGTTTGTTTACAAACTCCTAGTTATCAATGACATATTGTTTAGAAATAGTTGTAAAAATTTCAATATTATGAAAAATTTTTTTATTCAGGAATTTGTCTTTTGTCTGTTTTGATAGTTTTTATTCGAGAGACGCAATTAATGCATCATGAACTTTTTAAATGATTGCTTTCCTATATTTAAATATAGTCTATGTACATTAGAAAATGTATGAATGTATTTTATTAGGATGATCCTAAAATATATAACAATTACAATTTAACTTATTTATTTTTGTATAATTTTTTCATTTATCAGTTTTATTTACGTCTAAAATTTAGATGTGAAAGATTGAAATTATCTCTGTTTTCACAAATATATGTCATACATTTAAGAAGAGTATTTATTAAGCAAAGCATTGAATTAACATGTATATTTTTTAATGTCGTTTATTACGATATTTTTTTTTTTTTGTTATTTGATTTCGTATCAAAAGTATTACTATTTGGCAACAATTGATGATACAATCAATAATATAATTATGGAAAAAAGTTAAAAGCTTGCTGTAACACTATTTTTATGAATTTTAGATTCTGCCCATAGATTAAAACTTTTAAGTTGTTTTAATAAAAAAAGGAAATGTAATGACTATTTTAAATAAGATTTTCTTTTTTTAAAATATGCTGCTTCATTTTTTTAAGAATTAGAAATACTTGACCAATCTCTGCAAAAATAATCATTCATGTTTATTAAATAATTAATAACTATTCATTGCTCATGAAGGGTTATTCAAAATTAAAAAAAATTTTCCAGACTGGCATTGGCTGAAATTGTATAGCTTTTTATCTGCATTTAAAAGAACCGCTGAAGCCTTGGTTATTGAATAATCAATGGTGCGCATTAATCTCGTAAATTGTATTCTTTAAGATATACACTATGAATGAAAATAATCTAAATCGCCCTTTATGAATAATTCATATTGGATTAGAAAAGAAAATATTCATATGATAAAATTTATAAGAAAACAATTAGAAGAATAAAAAAAAATTTTATGGCTAATTATGTCCGCGAATTTTGGTGCAAATCTTATTATAAAAATAACGTGAAAGTAAAAATTTATTATTCTGAAATGAATCATTAGGAAATAGGTGTAATAGTCAAATTATGTTGTTAAATTATATACATATTGCTTTTAACATGTGAGCAGAACCACGAGGTAGTGACATTAAGTTTATGTATGAACAATACAATATTAGGCAGCATAGAGCTTCTAGTGCCTTAATATTTACTTTTTTTTTTATCATTTTCTATTTTAAATTTTGAAACCGCTCGATTTGCATCGCAATATTTTTTTGATATCATAATATCTGTTATTTTACCATTAAGCATCAGGATTTACAAATCATTCTTCTTAAATCCTTATTTTTATACTTTAATTTAAAATCAAAGAAAAATTTGAAAAAGGAAGACGATTTAATGTTTTCTTGTTCTATATCCTTTACATTCCAATCTTTACAAACTTTGGTGTCACAATGTACAACAATTATTTAAAGCTTAATTTATGTTTAATGACTTGAATAGTATCATAGTCCTGATATTTCAAAAACTGTGAAGTATTTGATTACAAAAAATAATCACTTATAGGGCTGACATACAAAGTACGTATAATCGCCGACTTTTTATTGGCAAATTAATCAAGCTCTAACATAAGATTTAACATTGCTGTTTCAATTTAGTATGAAATGTTTAACATAATTACAGGTTATTATAAATATCAGATCTAGGAAATAAGACAATTTCACAAACAAATGATTTAGACGTGACTGTTTCTCTATTGTTTTAGTTATTTTTCTTTATATTTATGCGAATAGGACAACGGAAAATATACTAGTCTTCGATTTATATTTTAACAATTATAATGCATGTATAAAATTTTTGTTGTTTCTCAAAGCACTATTGAATCTTTAATAGTAAATGTTATAATCAATCATTATCAAAGCCTTGTCATAGACTCAACCTTTATTGATTGTTATTATATATTGATTCTACTTTCTTTTTATTTATAAGGCTCTTTTTTTATCAAACTTTTTATCCTTTTAACATCTTAATATATAATAATGATATATTAATATTTATTTCTCATTATAATTACCAATTCCATAATATAAACAAACCGTCGCACAAGCATTAAGCATAGATTCCTATCTATATGATATACGTTTAACTTGATTTTTAAAATTTTTTTCCTTTCATTTAAGCAAAATATTCCGATATAGTGCCCAATTAGGAAACCATATTCAAATGCAATCAGTTATCTAAAAAAATAGTTGATCATTATTTTAAATTTGGTAGTGCTTCCAGTCTATTTGAGCTGTTACTGCTTCATATTAAAAATTATAATCGTGAACATTTTATAAATGCTGATATTCGGATGAAATTAAAAACAATTATGTTAATAATTGAATCACAGGAAAGTTATTTGGCCGGAGAAAGATATTCAAAACAGTTTATAAAGTTCAGTTTATAAATTATAAAATATACCACATTTCTTGTCTAAATTATAAGCTCATAGAAATTGAATATTATCTGGATACTTTTCTAAAAATTTAAAAAAATTGTTATATTTGTTAGATTCTTTTTGTTATTGTTTGATATAATTAACTTATATCACACAGCACTTTTTATGTTCTACAGTCTTTTTCTGAAAAATTAATCAATTTTGAACTATGCTGCCAGGGGCATGTAAGTTAAGGAAGCTTTTACATGTATAAAAAAACAGGAAGTACAAATTTTCATGTCTCACTCTGATTTTACAGATCAATTTTAATGATTTATGCTAAGAAGAAAAATTTTGGTCGCAAAGACATTTTCCTTTTTCCTAAGTAAAATAATTTTAAATGAAATTATACTTTTTATTCTCAGATTTGACAAATTAATTTGCTGTTATAAAAAAAAGTTAGTTTGGAAACACATATGAATTAAAGGAAATTCGTAAGTTTTTTTTCATAAGGCCAATGACAAAACTCTTAATTTTTACATACCGTATATGCCGGGGAATTTTTAAAATTTTTGTAGGTTTATTTAAGTGTGGCACAAATTACGAAATATTAACATTGATACTGCCTGGGAAACTCCCATACTGTTGAAGGATTACCGTCGAAACATCGACTTACAATGATTGGTCATATGAACTTCTATATTTCAAGTTCCACTTTTAAAAAAGCAAACCTCTATACAAACCATGCAGCAAATTAGACTGCGAGACAGATTTGAATTTTTCATTTTGATTGCCTCTTTTCTTAAGGTCTCAGAAATGATTACAAACTGAATATTATGTTCGCACCTTGATTTTAGCAATAATCGGTGTTTGATTTTTGAAATAATCTGAAGTTGATAAAATCGCAAACTAATTTTGTACTTTGCGGTGCGAGATGATTCATACAATTAATTCCTTTTTTTTTGAATTAAAATCAAGGAGGCTGAAAATGTAATTAATCTTAATCGGTCCAATTATGTGGTAAGATCTTATGAGAGAATTAAGACACATGTGGGTTTTGTTACATACTATTCTTTTTATTTTTTAGACACTCGACTACGACCGTGATGGACTGCTTAAAATGAAGAAGGCGATAAAAGCTATATATAATTCAGGAAATGGTAAGCAGATCGGTAAATCACTGATTTTATTAGCCTTCTGTGATTTTATATTATTGACTCCATAGCACTCAATTCTTCGAGCAAAATTGAGCACTTTTAGTAATATATATCCCTATTTTATATTTTAGCCACATACACAAAACTGATATGTTCAGGTAAACGTTTTTAAATCTGCAGATTAATTTCAATATTTTAAATTTTAAAGAAAAACAACTTGCGGAAGTTCAAAATCGTCACCTCATATTGAAAGATGTCAGTTGTCATTATGTATATTGAATAATGTCTCGACGGTGTTAATAATTAATGTATTCCATACAATTTTCATTTTTTTGGTGACAAAAAAATCGAGGGATCCACGTTTGATTATTTTCACAAATATTCATCATAATTATTGTAGAGAAGTCTTTTTTTAATATATCTAAACACGGTGCAGCCTTTCCTATTATATCTTTTATAACAGAAATTTGTAATTTCTCTTAAAATTGTTAAAATTTACACTGAAATATAAAAAATTTTCGACTTTAAAAAACCAGAAATTCAATTTAGAGTTCTCAATGATCAAATAAATTTTTTGCAATTGCAATGTAAGAGGGAAGTAGCAGATGAATTAAAGGCAGATAACAGATAAATATGAAATATCCAAATACTTTATTTTTGAAATGATCAAACTTTTTGAGTAAACACATTTAGATTAATCCAAAGGCCATTCACAAACAATTCCATTTTTAATTCATTAGTTTGCGGAACAGAGCAACTCGTTTTACTTTAACCATACCCATCTTCTGTTTTGTCTTATCGTGGCCCTCAGCATATAGTTCCATTTTTTAATACATCACAATCGAACATAAAAATTTTTATTTTCTCCCCGCAAATATTTAATGTAATATGATCAATATAATAAATCTAAAATTCAACCTAATTTGTAGTAATGAAGCTGCTGGATTAGGTTTAAATGCGAGATATTTTCAACATCCATCGGTTTTATTATCAGAATAACATAAGTTCGGGAAAATCAATAATCTCAGAAATATATTTTAAAATCAAATAATTGTGGCCACGTTAATTACTCAATGAATAATTTTCTCAGAAGTCCGATTTAAAGTAAGTCGAACTTAATATGCTAGAACTACTACTATGCTTTGTATTTACCTTTCATGTACCACGATATAGACGTAAAATGATAATGATAATGATTAAGATTTTCATTCTTTGAAACTAGCTTCTTCTGCAATTTAATTTGAATCTTTATTTCAGTTAAGTTTGTTATAAATTACTTGATTTGACTGTGTCTGAATGATATCGAGAAATGAAAAATTCGCGAACATTGAAGTAAAGTTATTCATTCGTCTTATTTTGCATTATAATATACTCAATAATTAAGGATGAACATCGGAAAACAAAAAGGGATAATATTACAATACATTACAATTCTTAGCGGAGTGAAAAATGTTTATTACAAATCTCTTTTTGATATTCTCGCATCCCAAATTGTTATTATTTTTTTCAAAAAATAGTTATCAGTTCAGCAAAAGTGATAAATAGTCATATTAAAAATATATCGGAATTTCATTTGACAAATATGATATACGATGAAAATGAATTTCCCTTTTTTAAAGTTTTGATAACTAAATGCGCTTACAGCGTCGGAGTTTAATATAAATAATATTTGTCCTAAATTTATTGTAGAAAAGTTTTCTTTTCTTTTTCAATGACAATACTATGATCAAATGTTCTGAATGGTGCTTTGAAAACATTCGATTCTGAGATTTGGAGTACATTACTATTTAAAATATATCTTATGTAAATCAATAAATGCGCTTAAATATTTCTTCAAATTTTGCGGGACTTAATGAAGTTAACATGTTATGCTATAATATCTATTTAGTAAATATTAATTTCGAATATTTTCAGCCCATGTCGATAACGAAATGTATTTATCGCGAGCTTTGGATCGCCTTGGTGCTGCTTCTTTAAGTAAAGATCAAGAGCCGGATATAGCTGCAGCATTTATGAAGTTTTCTGTTGTCACAAAGGAATTATCGGCCCTTATGAAAACTTTGGTAAAATATTAATTATTAACAATGATAAATATTAATTAAAAAATATTAATTAACAATGATATCAGTTTTTATCAGTTTCAAGAATAACATTTTAGTGGCCTTATTAACATTTAGTAAAATATTGTAATTCCTTTTAAGATCAATATGAACTTATCCAATTATAATATTATTTTTAAACAGATGCAGAACATAAACAATATAGTTATGTTTCCTGTTGAAAGTTTACTTAAAGGCGATTTGAGAGGTGTAAAAGGAGACCTTAAGAGGCCTTTCGACAAAGCCTGGAAGGATTACGAAGCTAAATATGCAAAGATTGAAAAGGAAAAGAAGCAACAAGCCAAAGAAGCAGGTGAATCATTTAAATGTTTTTAATCTCACTGATAAAGTGAGGCCAAGTTATGTTTGGGTAAAAATTAAAATACTTCGAAAGTCGCAAAATGAACATTTTATTTTTCTATAAAGAATAAGTTATAAGAAGTATATATAAGTAATAAGAGTTATAAAGTATAAGTATAAATTGCTAACACATATCAGTCACTTTTATAGTTTTTTTTTTATATTGTGTATCTCATTCTAACCTCTTAGTTTTGAAGAACCTATAAATCGAAAGATTTGCATTTGAAATTGATAGAATTAAATTAAAATGAGCATTTTATTTTTCTTGAATGTTATAAATTATTATAATTTTTATAGTAAAATTATTCATTACTTATTTTATACATTAAAATCAGCAGAAATGTCTTAATTAATATGTTTAAAAAATTATAAAATAATTTTTTGGAGTCATTTTATGGTTTTTAGGGTCCAAATAGTGAGACTTAAAACATGAATACATTGAATTCATTTTTCAGGTCTCATAAGAACAGAGATAACATCAGCTGAGATTGCTGAAGAAATGGAAAAGGAACGGAGACTTTTTCAACTTCAAATGTGTGAATATTTGCTAAAAGTAAATGAGATCAAAACAAAAAAAGGTATCGAACTATTGCAACATCTTGTTGAATATTACCACGCACAAACAAAGTAAGTATAAAATATTTCCGAAAACTGAAGTGCAAATTTGAGTTAGAGTATATTCACAAAAACTTCGAAATCCTTGCATTCATATTTGTTTAAGTTAACTGACAAACAAATCCAATATTATGATGTAATTTGTTTGTTGTTTTCAAAGATTCAAATTAAGTTTTATACGCTTTCGAATTTCATATGAAAAAAAATCTAAAAGAAAAATATGAAGATATTTATTCAAAAAAGAATTGTGTAATAATTGCTTCCATATATCGATTTTCATAAGTTACCTTTAAAAGAAATTTTTATTCTTTTCAATATTAACCTTTGAATTGTAACGGAAGTTACAAAGAATAAGTATAAATTGCTAACACATTATATTAGTTATTTTTATAGCTTTTTTCTCTATATTGTGTATCTCATTCTAATCTCTTAGTATTGAAGAACCTATAAATCGAAAGATTTGCATTTGAAATTGGTAGAATTAAATTAAAATTGTCATATAATTAATTTTGATATGATAGTAAAATTTGTAAATTATCTTATTCCTTAATAGCTATTTTCAAGACGGATTAAAAACAATAGAACATTTTGGAAGCTACGTGGCTGATTTATCTATAAAATTACAAAAAATTCGTCAGAAACAGGATGAAGAAAGGAAACAGTTAAGTGAGTTGAGAAATATCTTAAGAAGTGCACCAGGTTTTGAAAAAGAAATCTCAACGCCTGGAGTTGTTTTACCTGGAAATGAAAAAGGAGGCGCTGGTTATAGTCTACATCAGTTACAAGGTGATAAGCACGCTGGCCTGACAAGATCTGGTAAGTGAAAATTGCTTCAATGAATTATTAGAACGACATTGTAAAATCTGACTTTTGTAATTTAATAAATTCACATAAAAGAAGCATAAATAATTTCTTCGTTTTAGGGCACTTATTTAAGAAATCAGAAGGTAAAATGAGACGGGTTTGGCAGAAGCGAAAATGTCGGGTACAGGCAGAAGGTTTTTTAGATATCTGTCATGCTGATGAATCGAAACCACCAACTAGAGTAAATTTACTTACGTGTCAAATAAAAAATGTAGGTGACGATAAAAGATGCTTTGATTTAATATCATGTAAGTCTTCATTTAATCATGTAAGTCTTCATTTAATAATTATCTCTAATTTTTAGCCGGAGGAAAAACAAATAATTTATGAGATATTTCCTTTAAAAATTATTTTGAAGGAATCTAACGCTGATTTTATTTAACTAAATATTTCACATTTTTAATTATTGTTTTTTTCTTATGTAGACAATAGGACATACCATTTTCAAGCTGAAGATGAATCAGACCAAAGAGCTTGGTTATCAGTCTTAGTAAATTGTAAAGACACAGCATTGAGAAGGGCTTTCGATGATAGTGGTGGAAAAACTAATGAATCGTCAAGCTTATGGGAACTTCAACAAGCTATTATAAGACTGGTTCAAAGATTACCTGGAAATCATGCGTGTTGCGATTGTAATTCTATGAACGGTATGAATTATTGGTATTGGTATGATGTTCCTTAACCTAATGTTATATATAGTTATAAATGAACAATATTTATTTTAAATTATGAATTAGATGGGTTTGAAATGTTAAATTTTATTGTAATAACAATAATTTATTTATTACTATGATTGTGTAAGTAAATAATCTAACTAAATAAGATTGTATAACCAATTAATATTCTTTTTAATTGTATAAGCAGTTAAAAATATATTTATATGTATATGATGTAATGTCAATTGCGTTAGATAATATTAACTGATATTACAATGAGCTTTATGCTTATTACAATGCATTACATAAAAGCTGCATTTTTTAATAGATGCAACGTGGCTATCCACTAATTTTGGTATAATAGTATGCATCGAATGTTCTGGGATTCATAGAGATCTTGGAGTTCATATTTCGAGGATTCAAAGTCTTACTTTAGATAATATTGGAACGTCACAACTTCTATTGGCCAGGTATATGATGAATCAGGAATTCAATCGTGTGATGGAATCGAATCTACACACTCCCAAACTAACTCCCAATAGTTCAATGTAAGTAATACGATAAAACAGATGTGAAGTTATTTTGCACAAAGAAAAATTTCATATATTTTAAGTAAAAAATTTAGGATGTGAGTAATGCGTCAATATTATTTTATAATTAAATATATAATTATAAAGTAAATTTTTTGGTCAATATAGTGTTTAAAATATGCCTTAAGATAGAAAATCATTGCTTAAAATGTCATAAATTTGTCTAAAATGTATTCTATATAGTAATAAATTATAGTTTAGGTGTCTATAGTAATAAATTATAGTTTATATTAAAACATTTTGAATTGATTTTAATTTTGAGTATATTTTTATGTTGGTTATAATTTTATATTTTTATAAATATTTCCTAATACTAATTTTTAAACCTTCATGTATAGGGAGGAAAGATATGATTATATAAGAGCAAAGTATGTGGATCGCAAATTTGTAAGAAGATCTTGTAGAGATGAACATGACATGCTGAGCGAATTAGAACATGCTGTAAATAATAAAAGTCTTCATCATTTATTACAAGTTTATGCTGAAGGTGTTGATCTCAGTTTAGAGTTACCTACTTCTGTAAGTTTCGTTAATAATATCTTAACAAAATTTTTTACTTTTAGAGTAGCAATTTAACATTATTGTAAAATTTTAAATTTAAAATTAATGTTCAATTTATAGGAAATGGGTGAGACAGCACTGCACTTAGCAATTCTAAGAGAAATGGGCGATTCTCTCCATCTAGTCGATTTTTTAGTTCAAAATATGTCTTCTTCAGGTTTAGATAAACCGACTTTACTAGTCCAAGATAATTTAGGTAATACATATTAACACTGCAGTCATAAATTTTAATGTTTCATATTAAATTTGTCATTCAGTAAGAATCCATGTTTATGAATCAGTAGGAATAAAGAAAGATGTCAATTATTTATATTAAAGAAGTAAAATATTTTTTAGAAAATTCACTCAACACACCTTTGCATTTGTGTGCCATCCATGACAAAGTAGAATGTATGAAATTACTATTAAGAAGTGGTGCTGATCCACTCAGAAAAAATGCATTAAATAGAACACCTCTGGACATAGCTATTGATAAAAGGCACGAGTTATGCGAGGAATTGGTAAGAATATTATTTTTAATAAATGTCATATTTTTTTGAATTTAAAAATATGGGGAAAATTTTGGTAAATTAATTCTATTAAAATAAAATTATTAATTTGATACTTATTTAGACTTTTTTGTTTGAACTGTATTTGACTAACAACAAGTTTTTAATTACCACAGTTAAGGCATGCTCTTCAACGACAAAAAACACTCTTCGAAAATGTGAATATTGAATGGAATCTTTCTCACGAAGAAGGCTCAACCGACTTATCCGATGATGAAACAATCGTCGATGAAAGGGTAAATTAATGCTTGAATAACTGTATTTTAATTTTTTGAAATTTATTTTGAAAAAAAAATTTTATTAATTAATATTTTCTTCTAGAATGGTTGCATCACTCCCGAAAAGAAATTTAGGTCTCGACCTCCGAGCTATGTGGGCGGGGATAGCCCAGTAAATCACAGATCGAGGCCTTCCGATTCCGGTGAAGTTGCTGTAGGATCCAGACATAACATGCCACCTCCTCCACCTCCTCTCGGGAAAAAGCCACAAATGGGTAAATGTTAAATTTGCATTTAAAAATGCATGAAAGCTTTTGATGGGGTTTGAGCTGAATTAACAAATTCATGGTTACTAGTTTACGAGTTATATGACAGGCTTGCTATTTTTCCTTATCAAAGAACATTTAAGTATAACTACTTTAATATGAAGAAAAATTAAAATTTTTTTAAATTAAATTACTAAGACTGTCTAATAAATAACGGTTTTTGGTAATTCTGGTAATTTTTTTGCTTTTTATTTGCTTCTTATTAATATCTTATGTATCAACAAATTGATTCAAGCGGCCAGTGTTTCTCGTGGTGCATAGCTTCCATGAATACAATTTATAGTAGATTCTCAATAAGCTAGTCATTTTTTTTTCAGTGTGCACTGTTCCCGTCTTTTCCTTGTTTTGCTGTCGTTCTTTATTAATGGCTGTTTTAGAGATATCAAATTTAATGCGTGATATTTTACAATTTTTCAATAACGCGTGGTATTTTACAATAGAATTGTCTTTTACAGTTCGAACGGTAAATATAAGTGGAAGTTTAAAAAAGAGAGCTGCTCCCCTACCGCCAGTAACAAGTTTATATGGGACATTAGGTAATAGTCATAGCAGGACGCCAAGTGACCCAATTCAGAATCCGCAATCGAATGTTGCAGGTATGAGGACGCCACAAGTAATTGTCTGGCAGTAGAAAAATGAATTGTATGATCTTTGCATTACTGATGATTATATTGTCAATATCGCGTATTTGATTTCTTTCTCCCTTTTATTATAATTTATGATTACCATTAGAAACATAAAGGCCAACGCTTCTTGCCATTTTAAACTTGCTTGATGTATTTTAATCAATAACTAATTAATATTTATTAATATTTCAATTAGGTGGAGGATTTAATTAGAAAGCAAAAAGATTGTATAGTTTTTTAATAAAAGTCTCAAATATTATTAAATTATTGTTCTAAATATAACTTACAATTTTTTTCCAATTTTCTTTTTGATTTGGTTTGGCAATATAAAATTGATTTAAATCAATTTGATTCAAATCATATAGAAATGAACTATTGATATTAAAATGAAGATTTTAAAGTTCTAAATGTTAATCTGCTCTTTAAATTAAACCAAGAATTTATGAAAAACGTTTTTCTTGTTTTCCTTTTTATGAAGATAGTCAAATTTATTGATTTTCTTTATCAGAATTTCATTAGAAATATTTTATCTTTTAACGATTCAAAACGAACTCTAAACATTCTTTTTTGATTAACTAATCCAAACCTAAACCAAAGCTACGATTTCAAATAATAAATATGTAATAAATGTTCTGTATGTAAATAAAAGAATTAACATTTTCTGATTATGCAATTAATTATCTTTTTAAAAAGCTGCTCCAATGATTTTTTTTGATAAAAAATAATTTTTTAATGTACTTATGTTTCAAGGTGCATACTACACAGGTAATGTTCATAAGCGGAGTCCTAGTAGTGATTCTACAAAACAACTAGTCGGTGCAAAGTTAGTGCTGCCTCCATATGAGATTCCTCCTCAGTTAAAGCCAATCGATAAAAGTGGTAGTTGTACACCTAATTTGTCTGGTCAGTTCATATTCTTAAGTTATGTATTGAAATAAATTTCATTGAGAAAAAACTATTATTTAATTGTTAACTAATGATATTTCAACAGGAATTAAAAGACCTCTTGGTCCACCTCCTCCGACGCCAAATATGTTGTCCCATGGACGATCTAATGAAAGTTTATCTTCGATGTGCAGTGATGTGGAGAGTCTTTCTCAGTTTAACCCCGTTCCTCCACCAAGAAAGGTAAGTAGAAAAACGATAAAAGAAAAGAGAATATAAATTAGTCAATCGCTCGAAAAGCATTTTTGTGAATCAAGATTAAATTAATTTTTTTTAAAAGCTCTAAAAATTCACATGTTTAACACTGGAGTTAGTATAAATTTAAAAAGGAAAAGAAATTTTTATTGGGCAAAATTAACAATTAATAAAATTTGCTTTCCTGCAGCTTCAACACGAACGCTTGCGCCTAGAAAGTTATACCGAGGAAACTATTTCAGATTTGGGACTTGCACTGGTAATAGCATGTCTCTTGGTTAAATTGCACGTGGTTTTAAAAAATTTGTTCTTGATTTGTTTTTACTGCATCATAACATCGAGGGCTAAATTAGTTGTCAGGAGTGATTTAACAATACTCTTTGTTGCAGCTGATTTTTCGAATACTTGAATTTTTGAAGGAAATTTTCCATCCTAAAATTTTAGATTAAATATTTTACCTGTTAAACACTCTAAAATCTACATCATCCAACTCATTTTTTCGGAATTCAGAAAAGTACATGTAGAAAAGGTTTAACAAAGTTTGTTATATTTTTGGGAAATATCTAATAATATGTATTTTATAAAATTTTATCTGGCCTCTTATTTTTAAAGCATTTATTAGAATTTTATTTTATGTGCTTTACTGAAATTTTTAGTCCAATATTTGCTGAAAAAATTTGTGAAATATTAAACAGGAAATGCAAATTATTATTATTAATATTATTATTGTTTTTATTATTATTATTATTATTATCATTAGATTGTATTATTTGGTCTCAGAATTTTTCATTTTTGCCTGGTTATCTGCATCCCTCTACGGGTTGGTACCAAGTAGTGGGCGGAGTGTGAACCTGTCAGCTGTTGTCTGTGTTGAGGAATTTCCTAACTAAGATCTTGGAGTATTATTGATTTTTGGACGTGAATGTGTTTCCATTTGGAGTTTGAGAGTGTTGAGGTGTTTGGCACAGGAATGGAGTGTAACCCTAGTCGGGGATATTATGAGCGGTAGTGTCGTGACTTACTTTTGTTTCCAGGTCTGCTTTATTTCGGTAGCTAGAACGAGGTATTTCTGTGTTTTCTCTATCCCTTTCTTCTGTATATTATTGTCATTGGGGATACATATGTCAACCAAGAATGTGATTTTTTCTTTTTTGTTGACGAAGGTAATTGTCGTCCTGTACAGTTGTCGGCTCGAGTAACCGTCCAGGATGATTCTATCCTGGATGGCTATCACAAAGCCTTGTGTTTCTGGTCATAGTTCTCCTCTAATTAGCCAAGTGTTTGAATGTTGTTTGTTTATGTAAAACTTGTTGTACCGTATGGTAGTGTTTTCCATGTATTTCCTTTTCGGATCAGTCGATTATCTTCTTCGCTGTGTGCAGATCTGGTTCAATTTCTGTTTCGGCTTGTTGGCTCAAATTGAATGGTATTTATTGCGCATCTGCTGTTATGATTGCCTTATGTAGTTGAATATGTTTTTTGCTGTGGAAATAGTGTCGTAAGTTGTGAATTTGATTTTCCATGTTCTGTATTAGATCTATCAAGCCCCCAAGTTTTCTTGGTATTGCGGTTCGTTCAATGCATGTGCTGGGGTGTTGGATTCTGTGTTTCGTGAGCATTACCTTATTGAGTCTGTTGAGTTTCTCTCTCTTTTCGTATTAGTCCACTTTATTATTCCGAATGAATATGTCACAAGGAATATCACATATGTGTTAAAGGCTTTGAACGTGTTCCTAGAGTTGAGTTTGCTCTTAAGTATGGCGATTAACTAGGCCTTATATTTTTCTTTTAGTAAGGTCTTTGATGAGAGTGTTGGAGCTTGGTGTTTTGGTGCGTGGTTCATGGGTGCTATATATAAATTTTCGGCTGTGGTTGTGTCTTCGTACTTAGCCTATTTTCCTTTTATCATCTGCAGTCTTGCATTTGTCCGTATTGAATATCATGCCCATGTCGGTGCTTATTTGTAGGGTTAATTTGGTTAAGTTTTGCATTGTTCCTGGTTGGCCGCATGTAACTTTGTCATCCATGTGCATTGTCCTTGTTTTGTGTTTAAGTAGGTATCCCTGTACCTGTGACCATTGAGGGCTCTGGATAATGGATTGAAAGCTATACAAAACCAAGGCAAATTTTCGTCCTCTTGAAAATTTTTCTTCTGATATGTATTTCTTTCGTTTGTATAATCTTATTATCTATGTGTAAGTAGATTTTGGTTCTCTAGAGTTTCATGAGGTGGGTGAGAAATCGGAATATCGTTTCCAGTATTTTTTATATTTGGAGTACATGTTGTGACCAGGTGTGTGATATGGAATCGAATGCTTTTTGGTAGTTTATGTAGCAGGTCAAGTGATTTCTGTGGGTATTTTCCGCTAGTCGTCGGAAGATAGTGCTGTCTATTATTAATTGTTTCTTTGCATCCCTGGCTTTTCTTCCGGCTATCTTTTTGTTCTGCCAGACTGTTGTGTTAGGTGTGTTCTATCTTGTTGGCTATAAGGACTGTTATGATATTATTATTATTGTCGTTATTATTATTATTATTTCTGGTCTAAAGTTATTTTTTTGCCTGGTTCATCTCAGGCTACCTTCATCCTACTAGATACCAATCTGTAGAGATTGGTATCTAAGTAGTGAGAGCTCAGCTGTTGTCTGTGTTGAAGAATTTTCTAACTGTGTGGCAGGTCTTCAGTATGATCGCCTTTTGGATCTGCATGTACGTGTGCGCATGTGTGTTTATTCATTGGGAGTTTAAGGGATTTTAAGGCATTTGGTGAAGGAATGACATGTGACGGCCATCGTGGATATTGAGAGGTAGTACTGTCACTTTCCATGTTTGGTTCTTCCAGTTAGTTAGGGTTAGTTAACACTAAAATGTTAAAAATGTTAGTACTATTTTGTTTCCATGTTTGGTTGTTTCCACGGTGACTAGAAAGATTTCTCTATTTTTTTCATTTCTTTGTTTTTTGCTGTTATGTTGTTCTCATTGTCAGATATGTCCACCAAATGTATGATCTTATGCCTTTTGTTGACGAGAATGATGTCCGATCCGTTACGAGCTAATGTTGATGTGCGGAGATTGTTTTCCATTATAATTTGATCTCTATGGTTTTTGAGGAATATGCGAGTAATATTTATAGTAGCGGATTCATTCGGTTGTCATATTGTGTTTGAGGGCAAGTTCTTCGTGTATTATCTTGGTTGCTGTATTATGTCGATCATTGTAATTTATGGAAACTAGAATTTTTATCAGGTTATGTGTTCTATTTGTTCATGTATTTCTAAGCATTCATTATTTACATTTTCGGCATTTGCCGTATTGTTGTCGCTCGAATAACCGTTTATGTTGTTGATAGTGGGAATGATTTTGTCTTAAGTGACTAACGCGAAGCCTTCTGCTTCAAGTCGTTTTTCCTGCTTACTAAGCATGTGTATGATTTTTGTTTGTTTATATGATTATAGTATACTGCATGGTATAGTCTTCCGTGCGTCTCTTTTTGGGCCCAGTTATCTGTTTTCTTCGCTTTATGTAGATCGAGATCTCTGTTTTGTTGGTTGCCTCAAATTGAGGAGCATGTGGTGTATGTCGGCTGCTATAATTGGTTTTGTGTAGTTCTCTCTGTCTTGTTTACTGTGGAAGTAACGCCTGAAATTCACAAAGAGTTTCGCAAATGTATTAATGGGTTTGAATGTTTTTCTGGCGTTGAGTTTTCTTTGCAGCTGGGCCTTTTATTTTTCTTATCGGTCTTTCCATATGAGTGTTCGAGCTTAATGTTTTGTTCGAAGTCCATGTACTTGTAGTGGTTTTATTATTTCATCGGTGCTATGTGTAGATTGTTGTCTAAGGTTGTCCCTTTTTGTTCAGCTCACTCTTCTTTTACCATCTGCCATTCAGCGTTTTACATTTGTCTAGGCGAAAACGTGCCTTTGTCCGTGCTTATTTCTTCAATTAATTTGATTAGGTTTTGGATTTGAGTCTAATTGGCCGCATACAATTTTATGTCATCCAATATGAGGTGACTGATGGTATGTACCGTTTCTTGTCTAAGTGCATATCCTTGTTTCATGGGATTAAGGACTCTGGATAACGGATTGAGGAATATGGAGAACTATAGGCTAATGAGGGAGTTTCCTTAGATATTCGTTATTTGATGTATATTTCATTTGTTTGAATAATTCTATTGTCTATTTGCAAGTGGATTTTGGTTCTCCAGTATTTCATGATGTGGGCGAGAAATCGAATGAGCGTTTATGGTAATATTTGTACATTTCGAGTACATGTTGCAACTATCTGTGGTACTGAATCGAGACTTTCTGGGGGACTATATAGCAAGTCGGGAGGTTTCTGTGTACCTTTTCTGCTTATCGAGAGATAGTGCTGTCTATTATTAATTGCTCTTTGATCTCTGATTTCTATTGCGGCAGCGTCTTTGTTTTTTTCGTCAATATATTGTGTTGAATTAGATATTGATCTATTTCGTTGACAGAGAAGACAGTTATGATATTGTGCAGCGTTGGTACGCATTAGTTGGAGGAAAGGGGAATTTTGTGTTTTTTATTTTTCGGCTAGATGAAGGTTTTTTCCTCGCTTAATATACAATGGTGGATTGGGATGTATTATTTCTGAGATGCATTTTGCTAAGTAGACATGTGTTGAGGTCGATTGTTTGTACTGAGTAATTCTGTAGTCGGTCCGGGCAGGTTGCTTTCTGTTATGAGTGTTTATGATAATTTAGATGAATTCTGTCTCGGAAGGATCTGGATCTATGGTGGGCGTTTATGTGATTGTAGCTTTGTTCCTCAATTCGTGTCCAGGGTGCTATTTTGTGTCGTGCGAGTTTATTCTAGGTAGAGCTCCAGTTTTCTGTTGATAGCTGAGTAATTTTGATTTGTTGTGGTATCTGTAGTATATTTTAGAAGTGTTTTTTGATTAAGAGTGAACATCCAGTTGTATTTCTTCCGTGGATTTGATTCTTCTAGTATCAGAGTCTATAACTGTGAAATACGAGTTTTTGTTTTATTACATCTATGTGTTAGATTAGAGTTTTAGATTTGTCATTTATTATGTGCTTAATTTTTTTTGTGATTTTGAGTGTTTTTCCTCTTTGTTTATTGCGTTAGCTCGGCCTATATTTGGCTGAGGCTTTTGATATTTTGCCTTTTAGTCTTTTTCCATGAGCGCTTTCTAAAACAAAAGCGCCGAACAAAACGTAAAACGTAGTTTAATTTACTTTTGATTCTTAATTGTTTAAGCTGCGCTATATCGGCGTGTCTATATTTGTTATGTAGTGTCTGCATGCTCAAAAATTTCTGGGATTGCATTTTTTATTAGGATAAGAGTTTTTTTGAAGCCGTAAATGATGCGTGGTTTTTGGATCGGGGTCTTTCATGTGGGTCTGTTCATCATCAGTCTTCTGACAATATGCTTATTTTACCTATTATCTGAGTAATATAAAGGGGAATTTATCTGTAGCTGCAGTACCGGGACTGTTTAGAATTTTATAGGACTGATCGGGATTTCTGTTGTGCCCTGAAGGCGTTGTTCTATGTTTTCTTGATTTTAATTTAAATTCGGTTGCAGTCTCCAAATATTTCTTCTTTTAAACACTTACAGTCTTTGTATGGGTATTATGTTATTAGTGAGGATTATTCGTTTTGGTCGATAAGTATTTGTTCTGTTAAATGGATGAGTTCTGAATATTTCTCAGTGAATAATTTGCACAGGATGTTTCTGTAATCCTTTCTTATATTTTCTAATCGTGTGGCTATATAGTAGCAATGGATGACATATTCATTCATGTCATTGGTTCAAGCCATGCATTCCTTACGTTTTCCCCTTTAATGATTGCTCCTCTATAAGAAAGAGTTAATGTAAAAGGAGCCTTTATATATTATATAAGGAGTTATATAAAGGTCCTCTATATAAGGAGACGAAGCTTCTGGAGCGTGAAAAGGTGAGATTTTCCCATGAGGGTGTAGTGGACTTGGGTTTCCCAATATGCGCTTGCCTAATCAGCGCTACACCACTAGCGTCTTGCATATTGTCTCGTCCCATGCTAGATCTGGGCGAGATCTGGCGATTATCTCCAAGTAGCAGTCTTTCTGAGACTAAAACATGACTCCATTTTTGTTTATGGGATTCGCAAATTCTTTTCACTTTAGGGACATTTTAGGTTAAGGGATAGAATCCTGCAAGAAACAGCTATGATGTGAAGGGAGCATAGGAGGAGTGAAAGAATATGGGGTAAATTGGGGTCAGAACTGCTAATATACCTTGTATTATTATTATTATTATTATTGTTAATCATAGAGGTTTAGAGATGTTCATTGGGCAACATTAATCTGTATGTAAAAGTAGAAAGAAATATTTGAAATTATTTCGCTGGAATAAGATAGAAGAAAAAATTATTTTCATAGTTTCTTTTAGAGATGGACAGAAAAATTGATTAGAGCAATACCAATCCCACATTAATACATTCCATAAAAAATTTTATTAATGAAGAAAAAATTAAAAATTTTCAGAATAATAGAAGGAAGCATATTTAATCATGTTTCTTAAACATGTAGTGTCTCAAAAAGTTAAAGAAAAAGAAATATTTTTCTTTTTTGAGTCTCAAGAAAATGCTATAATAAGATATAGTATTTTTATCGAATAATAAAATTTGTTTTTATTTAGCAAGATCATTTTAATAGGAAATGAGCGATTCTAATTGGCTTTTGTTTATATTTAATTCCTCGTAAATTTTTAAGGGTACATGAAAAAGGAATTTCAGTTGCAAATTAGTAATATAAATTTAATTATCATCTTATATTTTAAATGCAGCATGAAATGGGTAGTTTAAGCTTTTGAAAAAAATAATCATTCAAAAACCACAGTGACTTTTTTAAAAAATATTTAAACACGAAATTTTAAATAAAGTAGTATATTTTTAAATGCAGTTTTAGATTAATTTTGAAACGAGTAATTAAAACTTTTTGTTTTCTGCAACATAAATGCTCAAGTTTTATTTTATTTTTTATGATTTTTGTGAAAATGTTTATTTTTATTTTCATTTTTTGGATTTTTTTAAATTTTGTTTTTGTCCAATTCTCTATTGGACAGCCATATTTCTTTTGTCCATTGCAGCCTCTGCAGTCGTCGCCAAGCCAGCCGAATACGCCGACTTCTGCCAACGATACCAGAGGATCTCGGGATTCTTTGCAGTCAAACACTTCCTCAAGTACAAATCTGACGTCTTCGTATCCTCGAGAAGAGCGCATTTATTGCAACACTTCGGATTTAAGCCCGAGCGAATGCAGCATGAATGCGTATACTCCGCCATCGGGAAATATTAAAATTAGGGAGCCTAATTATGTATCTAGGGATAGTATAAGTCAAAACCTGCTGGCCAAAAGCCATAATTACTTCAATAAAAAAGAGGATGGGCAAAAGGTTTTCAATAGAAATAAGAGTTTCATTATGAAGAGAGTACGAGCTTTGTACGACTGCGAAGCGGATAGGGAGGATGAATTAAGTTTTAAAGTAGGAGATATAATTATAGTGACTAATCAGCAAACTGATGATGACAATTGGATAGAAGGAGCTTTAGAATCAGATCCTGAACATACGGGCATGTTTCCCATAAGTTTTGTGGAAAAGATCCCTGATTAAATTTTCGATAAATTTTTTTTATAATTAATTTCATCCAGCAGGTTTTGACCGATTTGGTTGAAAAACCATCAACATATGATACAAGATTTTAGTTGAAAACAAGTTTCGCTTTTAAAAAATACTTTGGCTTGACAATTCTCTCGATATAACTAGCAATAAAATACATTAATAACATAAACTTTTTTTTTATAAGACTAAATTTTTTAAAATTTAAATATCTTTAATTTTGAGTCTAATCAGAACTTTTATTTACATTTATTTAGGCATTTTCACATAATGCCTAATAGATATTTTTCTCAACGTCCTATTAAACATATTACCAATTTAAATATTACTTTCATTAATAATTTTTTCCATTTCTATTTTTTTTAATTATGAAATTAAAAATTAAAATTAAGAAAAAGCTTTGAAAAATTGCATTTTAAATGTACTTTTGAAGTAAAAGTAATTGGCAGAATTAATTTAAATGTATGCTTTAGTTTTTCGCTCAAAGTTAATTTTTTTTCTTTAAATTTTGAATATGTACATTTTGGAATATTTGACGTTCAAATTTAAAAACTTAATTTTACGTAAGGCCATATGAAGTCGTTATTATTTCCATTATAAAAGAGCAATCAGATAAATGAAGTTAAAAATTTATTTTGAACCTAAAAATTTTGAAAAATGGATTTCAATTTATTTCGTCTTTCCTCCACAAATCTTAGAAAAAAAATTTGCTCATCCACTTATACCAAAAATTAATATGTTTATTGAACAAAAAATAATAAATTATGAATTATATATTTTAATAAGTAATTTAAATGCGACTTGACTTCAGTACAACCAATTTAAGCACATTTTTTAATTTTATATATCTTATAAAAAAAAGGTAATTATTGATTGCATTTGAAGTATATAAAACACAAACATCATTTTGTGTGTTTCATATGGAAATTTAGTTATAATACAAAGATATATTAAATTGATCACTTTAATAAGGGTGTAATCGCGCAATTAAATATACAAAAATCTTCGATTAAAAAATTCAATAATTCTCTTCTGATAGTATTCGAATAAGTACAGAAATTTGGAGATTGTTAATTTGATATTTTTACAAATAATTTCTAAAAATGTTATTGTTCCGCAGAATGTTGTGAATTCTAAGTCGAAAGAGCAACAAATTAAATAGAAATTTATAATATAAATGTAGTTTTGATTTTGTTTGAAAAATTCGCCACATTATTGCCGAAAAATGAATCAGTTTAAACAGATTTTAATTTTATAAATAACATTTTATTAAAGATATCAGTTTTTCATGTGTACACTATATTATTACTGTAACTGATGTATGCTCAATAAAAGAGAACATTTTTTATTTATTATCTATTGAATATTAAAAAATAATCGTTAAAATCGTGCATTTTACAACATTTCTTTTTAAATTTAATTTAAAAAGCATTTTATAAAATCAATATTTATTTTGGGGTTTTCAGAAAGTAGCTTTTCACTTAAATCCAGCAGTATATTTTATAGAAAATTACATCGAAAGTGCGAAGTTTAATAATAATATGAAGCGTCAGCATGTGTGCTGCACATAATCTGTTCCCTAGCGGCATTATAAATCTAAATTTACTATTTTTAAAAATATTTAAAGGTGTTATAATGTGGGTCTAGCGAAAAATTTAAAAATTTTTAGCTAAAAATTAACGTAGGTAAAGGGCCGAGAAAAATGCCGAAAACTTTGGTTCAGCATTTAAAACAGTTAAATTAAAATTGTTTATGCATTTCAGTGCGCCTTTGAATTTTTCTTTTTAATTTTTTTTATTCTTATGTTTTTAAAATATCAATATTTCTAAATTTAATTTTCATTGATTTGTAACAGTTTGATACATTAGTTCATCATAGATATAACTGGTTATTTCTTATTATTTATTCATTAAACTATTCACCTAACTTATTCAAATTCAGATTTAACTCTGAATTTCATTAAAATGGTCTCCGCCTTTTTTTGTAATTATATAATGCGTTCTAAAACGAGATTGTACAAAAAATAAAAAATCCTTAAAATTATGGCCTAGATCATTTATTAATTTAAAATGTCAATGTACATTATAATTTACGTAGTTTTAATTAGATATGTCTGTAGGTTTATATTTTTATGTATATATATATACACCCACATATGTATATGTATATATATATTTTGCATTCTTGTGTAATGTCTAATGTTTAAAATCTTTAGTATATATATATATATGTACAATAATTCTAGAGTTCCTAATAGCGTATTACCTGCCCTTTTTGGTAAAATTTATTTCCATTTTATTTAAAATTTATTGCACAGTATAAAATTACTTATATGAACCGTCCAAATGATTAAGTGGAGACCTTTTTATGTAAAATTTCATGAAGTGTATCAAACAGCTTTTTAATATTATGTTCAAAATGAAAAAAAATTTTTTTCAAATATAAATTTCAGCATGTTGCATAAAATTTATCAGATTGCCGATACAAAAATTTTAGGATAGAATTATACTTTCAAATTTTTATAAAGCTCATTTTTTTGTATAGTTTCTAAATTTTATATTAAAAATCAGTATGATTATGATAATTTTTTTCTTAAAAATTTTTTTTAAACAAAAACGTATATTCTTATAAAAACATTTTTAATAAAAAAAATGCCGTATTAAATGGATTGAAAATGATAATGAGAATTATTACTTAATTATTACGTCTTTCTAAAGCATATTATACTGAGCTGGTTACATGATATTTATAAAATTTAAAAGTTGTTTATAATAATCTCTTGTTTAAAAAAAATTAACTTTATAGAAATTTTGGTAAATTTTAAATTCTGGAAAAATCTTTAATTGCATTTTAAGGATTTACATTAATTTTATATCATTTACAAATGATCTATATGTACTTTTAAAATAATGAATTTTGTTTTTTCAAAAAGATTGTTTTTTAACTTGTTTATGAATTTTAACATTCATATCGGCTTGTTCAAAGTGTAGTTTTAAATTACCATTCATTACTTAGCTTTGAACGATTTATATTGTTTGCGTTGGACAAAATTCAGACAAAGTTTCTTATCCATTGGCTCTAATTAATGCCTGTTTTCAGATTTTTGACTAAAGGTCATTAACGATCATTAACGACGGAAGACTAGTGTAAGCTATATGCCCCTTTTTATGCAGTCAATTACATATAAATCAGATTTTACATACATATAAGATTTTACATAATAGGCAATCCATTTTGTCCTCCCTAAATATTTTGGCAGCAAAAACTCTCATTTTTAATTTGTGATATTTTATAAACTGCAATTTATCATTGTTTCATTATCGCACAATAAATTATAAAATAATTTTTTTTTGTCCCTTAACCATCCAAAATGTGAAATATTGAAATCCTTAATTTTTCATTCTTTGCTTAATTTCACAATGGGGCTAAAAACTTCGTAAGGAATTTAAAAAGCAGAATTGCTGGCCAATCAACGCATTTTTTTTATCTATCTGCCCCTAAAGGTCTAAGTTTATTTTAAAATTTGAATTTTGTTAGACGCCATTATATTTCAATACCATGGGTATACTTCAGAATACTGAATTTTAAGCTGTCACACGTGCATTATATTGGAAATATACATGTTTTCCATTTCGGTTTTGAGTTACAATAAAGTAATTTTAAAAATTATATGTGTTAATGAAAAAGATTCAAATGTCTGTTTATATATATATATGTATGTGTGTGTGTATAATATAAAAACGGGCTGTGTAGCAATTTTTTTCATCACAGTATTTATAAGTAATAAGTATCAAAAAATCTGTATTATTGTACAATTAAGTGGTTTGATGCATTTTGAAGACTGATTTATAAGAATCGAAATTTTGTGATGCCCAAAGATTTCTGGAAGGGAAGGGTTAAAAAAATTTTCATCACATTTGAATTTTATTTTGCTAAAAAAATTTTTTTTAATTATTCAAATTTCCAATTGTTCCTTTCAAGTTTTGAAATAATTAATCAAATCGCATTAATGACATACTTTGGAAGTTTTCTAAATTTTTAATTAAGGTCTTTCAATTGACACACAAGAAAATAGTCTTCTAGAATAAAAACTGATTTGTTTTTCGTTTAAATTTTTTCAATAAATCAAATATTTTCTTTTTGGGTGCTCTTTTGCTTTTAAAATAGTTCTTAAAAAAGGCAAATTTCTCATAGACTCATAAATATCATTCCGGTTATTTATTGATTTTAAAAGTTGTTAATAATTAATTTTTAAATCATGTTTTTAATTTTTTTTATTTTTTGGGGGGCTCAGTACATGAGGTTGTGTGTATAAAAGCAGGGTCCGTTTACTAAAGAATAAAAATTAATTCTTTGTTACCACTTAATACAGAAATCTCCATTCTGTCTTATCTATATATAAACATATAAATATATACAAAATATTTTGTAATCTGAAATGCCGCAAACTGATTTAAATATAATCATGATGCAGTATGTAAATATGGTGACCAGAAAAGATTCGCCATTTTGTAATGTAACCTGGGATACAACAAATTGTCATTTGTGTATTAAAAAGAAAAAATATGTTTTGCTTTATTAATTTGGCAATTTCCGTAGTTTTCCTTTTTTTTCGCCTGCTGGAGAATTGGCTTTCAAATGTAAAAAGTTTGGTTAAAACAAACTCTTATAAACCATGGATTAAATACAATATTCAAGATTCTTAAAAAAATATTTGAGATTTATTCATCAACAATCGGAGACTTGTATATAACTTAAAAATGAAATGTATATATATATATTAAATATGTATTTAAAGAGCTATATTAATCGTTATTAATAGTATATTTCCATGTGGAGATTGATGTTCAATGTTTTGTAAATTTAACAATGTAATGAAACTCAAAACTCGATTAGTCCACTTTAATTATATATATAATTAAAGTTGAAATTATAAAATTTTGCTTATGTTTTATGTATAAATAAAACTGTGGCGCGATTAAATATTATTTAAAATCGATTTTTTTTTAATTTTTATATTTTTATGTTTAAATCTTATTCCAAATCATAGAACATTAAGATTGTTGATGATATATGTTTTTATTTTACACGAAAAATATATTTAATTCGATGCCTGCTATTTCAATTTAGTTTTTAAATCCTTTTGTATTTTTTAAAATGTGAATTTATAATTTTCTTAATATTTTTTCAAAACCGAAATCCATGGAGACTTTTTTAATCATGAGCTAAACATTGAGGGAGGAGACTGCCAAACGATAAAGGTCAAGTTGGGGAATTTATAATTTTAAATCCATGAATGTTCTTCTTTCCTCCGACACAAAAATTTTCTAATATATATGAAATTTCACAAAAATAAAAATTTTTGTTAGAGAAAGATATCGAAAATCCTAATCTTACACGTTTTCTTAAACATTACTAGGGAGTTCAAAAGAAATTGTGCCAAAACTAAGTGAATAGTAACATTTTTTTGTACATTTGAAAGTACTTTTTTACGTAGCTATGTACTTAGTTTTCATAATTTTATTTAGTAGATCAAACCGATTGTGTATATTCACGTAAATGAGTTACAATTAACTTATTTTTTTCTTAGTACTAAATAAAATTTTTTTAACGATAGAAATTGATCGCCAAATGAAGAAATCATTAAATTTGCTCGTTCCTCCAATTTTTGTATTTTTTAATTACAAATTTTTTACAAATAACACTGCTTGTATTTGCGAAAGAAATTTTTAAATTCTGCAAACGCTTGGAAGGAACATAGAAAAGAAATTATAATTTTTTTCCGTATTGCAGTTTAAACACTAATTGCCAATAGTTCAACGCCGAATGGCGAAACTGGACACAAGTGGAAAGAAAATTATGCAAACTCAAAATTATTTATTTTCTCGAGACAAATTGTGTCCCAAACCGAAAATAAGATAAGGGAAGGTAAATTTTGACGGGCTTGACTCTGAGTAAATAAATAAAAGCAAACTTATGAATTGTCGCTAAATATATTTCGTTCGATTACATAAATGTAATACAAGAAAAGAAAAGAGCGAATGTTTTAAAGAAATTTCTTTATTTTTCGAGGAAATAGTTCGCTTGGTTAGTTATCTGTTTTGGGATAGGCTTGATGTCTAAAATGAATGTTTTCATTCGTTTTCATCAAAATTACCATTTTTATCGAAAGTAGGTAAATTAATCCATAATGATATATTATATATGATACAGTAAACCAGCACAAGATTTAATTTCTTAAATTTAAAAATAGAACTTTATTATGTATAGATAAGTGAATAATATATACATATTGCGTATTATATAGACAAATAAATTTATATATAAATAAATTATAATACGGTTGTAAAAAATCAAATAAATTGTAAAATCTTTTAAGTTTTTTGTTTATTACAAAAGAAATCCTTGGTCATTTTCTTTTCTTACAAAATTTATGATTAATGTGCAAGAAACCGGGCACCGAAATGACTACTGAATATGCTTTGTTTAAATTTTATATTTGCTCTTGAACCAGTATTAGATATTTGTTTCCATATTTGCAAAAGAGATAAAATTTGCGAAAAAGTCAATACTTTTAAAGAAAGCTAAGCAGCTTATGCAAAAAATGAGTAGAGATTGACTTGAAAAATACGCAAAAAAATATTTAAAAAGAAATAAATATGTAAAAAACAATGTGAATTAAAAAAATATGATTACGTTCTCTAAATGTAACATTCTGAAGCTGTTTACATTAAAAAACATTGGGCACTTTTGTCACATTGAAAATAATTTTTTTTGAGGTAAAGCAATGAAGCTTCAACATAACTAAAAAAGTAATTGGCTCACTGACACTATCACTCCACTTTTGTCTGTTCCAACACTGTACTGTTGTTTTTATAGTAAAAAATTAAAATCACTTTTTAATTATTAATAAGTTATACAAACAGCAAAGTACAAGAAATTCAATTTTGCATTACAAGCAGAACATAATTAATAGTTCAGAATATTTTGCAAAGGGCCAAAGTATGATCAACACCCAGTGCTAATTTCTTGCATATGGCAGGTAAAGCAACCTGTAAGGATAATAAATGATTTATTAATGCAAATATTAGTATATTACCATCAATGCATAAATAAACATTTATTATGTTAATATCTGATACCTTGTATACTAACCCGCAATGGAAAAAATTGATCTTTCTTGTCACCCAATCCCAGACAGCATCCTTTATTTTTGCCCCAAATGTACACATCACCAGTGTTCGTAAGGGCAGCACTGTGACTGAGACCACAATAAATGGATGTGACCTTGACATTAGATGCAAACTCATTCCTTCCCAAAAGAATTGAAGGAATGATTTCAGGCTTCCATGACAAAGAGGCTTTGGGACCCCGCCCTAGAATGCCATAACCCCATGTAAATATCTCACCAGCATCTGAAAATCCACTTAATTTTTCAGTTTCAATAACCATTTATTATTATTATATTATTAACCAATATTTCAAATAATCAAGTTGAACTTTCATGAAAAACTTAAACTACCATTTAACATCATACAAAATGATCCAGCAGCAGCCACATCAACAATTTTGCCAAATCCATCACATTTTTTCATATGAATTGGCCGATTAACTTGTTGTATATCTTTCTGCTCTTCAAATATTTGACAATACTCTGAATTTCCCCAGCCAAAAACATGCCCTTTATCTGAAAATGAAAAAAATATTAATAAATACATCTCTTTTTCATCTTTTGTAAAATATTATATACTGTTCTAATTTAAAATTTCCAATTTTGCAAAAAAATTTTAGTAATTATAATATTATACTTAATGCTTTGGCAAGAGAATACATATATGTATATTGCATAAATAAACAAAGAATAAGATTAAATTCTATTTAACAAAAATTAACATTAATATCCATAATATCTACCATTTAAAGCTAAAACACAATCACATTTTGCTGAGATCTTAATTATATTCTCTCCTTTTATATCACCCAAAACTTGAGTAGGATGACTTTCATTAAGATAAGTTCCTAAACCAGTTTGTCCATCTGCACCCCATCCACATGAATAAACTGTCCCTTTTTCTGTCAAAAATAATCTATTAAAAGAGATTAAATTCTGTTATATCTAAAAAGAATCAAATTTTTGCAATTATTCAGTTTAAACAAGAGCTATCTTACGTATGATCTTGTCCACATTCCACAGACTTAATTTTTACACCATCCAAATGTTTTATTTTATGAATAATTGAACTACCTTCATATTTTTCATTTTGTATAATTTTCCTGCCACACTGTCCATAAGCATTGTTTCCTAAAGTAAAGACTCCTTCTGAATCAGTGCATACTGCTAAATGTGCTCGTCCTGCTGAAAGCCCAATAATTTTGCTTTCTACAGGATTCTTAAAAGGAAGCTTGATCGGAGTAGGTGCCAATAATAAAGTTAAAGGAATATTCTTTCGGGGTTCATGACAACCTATAGAAAAAATAAAAATGAAATTTTAAAAAATGCCCCTCCATTATAAGACTAAGGTAAAATAACGAAATTTCTTGTACCTAATTGGGAATCGGTGTTTAATCCTGTGCCATAAAGTTTTACGCTGTTTCTGCTTTTAACACTAAAGGCTGAAAATCCAAAACCTGCAGCAATATCTGTCACAATATTTTGTTCGCCGAACCGAAGACGAAGTGGTCTGTTATAAGTACGAAAGCGTGGATCACCTCGCGAAGACATTAACCTCTTCTTTTGCAAATATTGACCTAAAGCACCATGCTCTCCAAGGCCCCACACGTATAGAACATTGTCCTGCTGCCTTCTTGATGGATAAACGTATACTTCAAATAAAAAGAAAAATATATCAGCAAAATTCACATTTATTGTAAAACATATTATGAAGTAGGAAACTATGTGCTTTAAATCGTAATGTAGTAAGTGAAAAATAAAGCTTAAGAGGAAATGACTTATTGAAACCTAACCTAACCAGGTAAGTCTTCTGCTAGAGCAGGATCATATGGCAATTTTCTTTTAATCGAACGACTAAGTATCAACAGGTTCTGCTTCAGTTTACAGTCACTCGAAAACATCATCGGTTTGAAAATCATTTTGGCACTTGACATTTGCTCCAAAAACTTCTGCCGGCGAAAATATAAAAAAAGAATTCATAGAAATTTTACACTCACAGCTTACAAAGAACGTACAAAGTAGCGGTTAGCATCCTAAATTGGCAGACCTGTTTCAAATTTGTTTATTCGTGAAGATTTATATTGAACTTATGGGAAAAGAAATAGAAGTAACGTCAATAAATTATCAACATTAAAAAGCCCAAGAATAATACACATTGAAAGTGAAGTTAAAGCAAAAAGTTGATAGCTTGAGAGATTGAGCTTTATAAAGGTATTTTGTATGCTTTTTATCAGTTTCATATTTTCCTTTATTTTTCATCCGCCATTTCAAAAAATATAATCATCGTTTTTAAGTGGATCACGGAAATCCTGTATGAGAAATAATCCGGAATTGAGAATAATGACAGAAAGTTTTCGTAAATTCAACTTATTTTTCTGAATTATCGTTTTATTTTATTTCTTGTTTTTTTTTTAAATTGTTCAACAATGCTAGTAAAAGATTAAAATTTACACATTCATGTTCGATGTGGTTTTCGTAAATCGTTTGATTTTCGATTATCAGTCATGGCCTATGGTCATGTTTTTTAAATAATATCCGATTTTAATGATTGATTCTGATCTGTTAGTGATACAGAATTTTATTTATTTCATTTTCATTGAAATTTTTCAGTTACATCTGTCTATATGATTATTAGATAATTAGATAATCTTATACAATTTAATTTCATAACCTTATCCATTCATTAGGTTAAACTGGAATTTTGTTACAGCATGACTTTCATGTAATAGTAATTTTTTTTCTGGCAGCTGAATATTTATTATAATTAAATTTGCAATCTTAAATATCAAATAACTTTTTAATTTATTGAATTAGTTTTTTACTAATTGCTAATCAGTGATCTTCAATATACTATCAAAACCTGTTAATTATTTATTATTAAAAATTGTCACAAATTTATCTACTTTAGCTTTCCTCAAATCATAATAAATTACAATTTTTTATTTTTGAATGCAAAATAAAAATATCTGTATCAGAAGAATTTATTTTTCAAATTTCATATATATGTCTTTCATTTTAAGATTCAATTTAAACTTTCACTTCATATTTTCATTCATATGGTTTATCTTGTTGTTATCTTATTTTGTTTTATTTAAGTTATTAATTTTTATTTAAATTATCTTGTTAATTAAAACTTTATTTTGCAACTTCTAATGAATGTTAACTCCTTTTAAATTATTTTACAAGTTGCATTTGACATTGAATACGAAGATCTAGTGTTGGTTTTTTAAAATATTTGGGTGTAAAAAAATTTATTTTAGAATTTAGAATAAATTTATAGATAATTATGATGATTGAAAACCTTCTAAAAAATATAAATTTAAATCAGGCAATCAGTACTCTCATTTATGTATTAACTGAACCATTGCTAAATCTCTTAAAATTTCAGTTTCAGATTAATATTTGGAGATCATCATAAATAAATAATAAAGCTGTAGAATTAAAAATGGCAAGAGGTCAGCAAAAGCTTCAGTCCCAAGCAAAAGCTCAGGAAAAGCAATTGAAACAGAAGAAACAACAAGGGCACAATGCTAACATGCAAAAAAAAGCTGCCCAAGCAGCTCTTGTGCATGTTTGTGTAATTTGCAAAGCTCAAATGCCAGATCCAAAAACTTATAGACAGCATTTTGAAAATAAACATCCTAAAAGTGAGATACCAAATGACCTAAAAGATGTTCCCATATGATTTGAATAATATGGGCTTGAGAAAGAAATTTTAAAATATTTCAGTTATGGTAATTTGTTACTTCATTGCATTTCTTTTGCCCTTTCTCTCCTCCTCCCCATTATTTTTTTTTGTAATTTGATTCAAACAATAAAAGATATTTAATTTGTTTCAGACTTTAAAAAAATTTTTTTTTTCCCAGAATATTGCTAGTTCTGAGCAACTTTCCCCAGAAGAAAACAAGAGTGGGAAAACTTGTGTGTCCAGTCATGGATGCCCAACTGCTCAATCAAAACTATCAAAATTAGCATGATACTTTGACAAAGATTGATGTGAACATTATCTTTTTCTTTATTAATCTTTATGAAATCTAAGTGCATATACCTGATTGTGTTACATTTATTGAAATAGATTGTCTGAAAAAGTGAAAACTTATTCATATGGCTTTCATTAGTCAGTCAAATATGAACATCCTGTTTCAGACAATTTTATTAGTGTACCTAAAGTTGGGCATCTCTGATTTTTAATTAATTTTCTTTTTGTTCTAACCAATGCACTTTATATATTTCAGAATAATGTACAATCTACCAATTATCTTTATTTTTATCTCAGTTTTGTGATACACTAAAAATTATAGATTTCTTCCCAAAATAGAGCAATAAATTACTCAAGTGAAAGATTTAATTTAAAAAAATTCTAAATTGAATTTACCATGTATATACATTACATATATTATGGGAATAGTGATGTATTTTCTATTTTCGATATGCAACTAATAAAATTTGGTGAAGTTTTAATATCTCTTAAAAATTAATTTAAATTTTAATGGAAATTAGTGTTTCATGGCTTTGTATTTTATAAATATGAAATTTTTAAACTGTTTTTCTGTAAAAGAGAAGTAACTGGCATTTAATTTTCAAATAAATTATGCATCCTGCAGTTAATTTTTTTTTTGCTGCCTGAAGTTTAACTTACAAACATCAATTTTTCTGTTTCAGAAAAGATTACATTTAAAATTTTATGTTAAATGTATTTCATTTTAAATTCCTAGGAATTAATTTATTTTTGAAATTAAGTTATTTTATTACTTTAAAATAAATACACACGCACACGTGTTTATATGTAAAATGTTAAATATTTAAATATGACGAAGTTTCAATTGTAATTTATTTATGGATTGGTTAAACTTTGTATAAACAATACATATTATTCATATCAGAAATAAATTTTTGAACTTGTATGCATTGAAAAAAAAAAAAATCAATCTATGTGTCAGTCAAATATTTCTCGTCAAATTTTATAACTATTCATGTATATTTTTATTATTTTCCTTACAAAAAGTTCTCATGAGGTTGCCCTGGAGTTTCAGAGTGTTCGTAGTCTTGGACAAGTAATATCGAAATTTTTTTTAATTCTCCATAGCGATCAGATGTGGTGCAAATTTGTCCTTTAAGATGAACTTCCTTTAACTTTTATTTGGAATCCAATTTAGAAAAATCAACTTGGAGAGATCACAGCTGGTATGAGAGATAAAGATAATAAGCTTTTTTAGAAATATGCTTAATCTTACGATTTTATGTTGTGAAGTTTGTATTCTGTGCTGCATCACATTTAAGTATTGACAAAAACGATCGCATCCTTGAGAAATTTGACAATGGTGGAATTAAATCGATATTTCCATCAAATTGATGAAAAAGATGTAAACATGACTTTTTTCTTTTGATTTGCTAGCTTATGATATGATATTAAGAATGATGTTTTTTCTATTTTGTTTATTCTTCAGACATAAGATTTAGCATAGATCTAAATGATGAAGGATCCTAAAACTAAAAGGGCTAAAATGCTGTGATTCAAACGATGAGCTTAAATTTAAAAAACTTTCAAGGTTTAAATAATACAACCTCTTTTTAAAGAAAAAAAAAAGTTGTGATTGGTACTTAATTTATAAAATTAAGCTGCAATATAATTGGCATTTTGTTGTGTTAATAAAACCACATTCAGGTGAAAATAAATTTTAGGATGTAGGATGTAGAAAAGCAACAAGACGATTAAAGTTTTAGTATTTACGAACCAATCAGAGTTGATATTTTTCGGTCTTATTGTTCCGTACTATGAACGCGCTAAAGTATCAAAATAAAAAATGGCAGCGTTTTGTCTGCAGAATTTTTATAATTTACGAAGTATTTTATTAATTTTTGTTTTATTAATAATTGAAAAATGCAATTCTGCCTCGACAGATATAGAGCTCGATGCCAAAGCTCAGTTTTTGCACAGAGTTGATAGTTTAAATTTGTTATTGTACACTTTTTTGTTAATATTAACAGTTTTAACTATATGGCTTTTCAAACACAGACGATTAAGATTTTTACATGAAACCGGATTGGCTGTGATATATGGTAAACGGAATCTTTATTTTATATTTATTTGACATGTTTCAAGTATGTTTCAAATCCCTATATTTTAGGCTTTATTAGTAGATTAAATTTCATCCGACCATGCGTCGTTACCTTATGGTGATTAACTTCAAGGCACTTATTCCGAGAAAAAAAATTAACGTAAAAAAATTGTTTTTGTCTTGTTTTTCCAATTACTTCAAAACGTTAACATCTTTTGCCCCCAAATTAGGTTTTTGTTATTAACACAAATTAATTTGGCTGGTAAATTAGAATATTTAATTGATAATATGTGATTTTTAAAATTTCAGTAAAAGCTTTTTAGGCATATCTAGTTTGTCTGAAGTTATTAAAAAATGCTTATTAAAATAGTTTAGTATATACATTTTTTAGTATGCCAATATTATTTTTTAAAAAATGAGTGTTGTTAACATCAGTTAAATATTTAAGGATTTTCAGAATATTTTTTAAAATTTTTTAATCATTATTTAATGTAAGTATAACATGGTTATGCAGTTATTGTTGTTTGAATACAACAGTATTTTGGTTTAGGTATATGGTTTAGGTTTTTACAACAGTATTTTTTAAAATCAAATTGCTTTTCTTAAAAGATTTTAACTTACTATATTAATGTCATAAAAAATCTTATTTATTTTTTATTTATTTAATATGTAAATTTCTTGACATCATAGAGATCAAATATTTAGTGATCCATATTATATAACAAACAATATAAGCATTATCTTGGCATTTTAAAAAACCTGTTGTTATCTCTGGGTTTAATATATTAATTGAAGACTGATTATGTTTTGAATATTCTCTTTGCATAAAATTTTACTTTTAATTTTTTTCCTGAAAAAAAATGAATATTTAACTTATTTTTTGGTTTATTTATATGCAGTTAAAATTACAATTTTCATTAATTCTTTATTTTAAAATTGGGATTCTCTAAAAATAATATCTTGAATGTTCATCATAAAAACAGAAATTGACAGCTAATTTTTATCACATTGTAAGAATACATTTAGATTTAATTTGAATAAAATCTGTTATAGAAATTATTATTCTTAAAAAAGTTTAATTTAAATGTAAGGGCTAAATTTGTTTTGCATTTCAATGTTTTATTTTTAATTAAAATCCTGCTGCATAATATTCAATTACTAGTTACTTTGAAAGTTTCTTGTGCTTTTTAAATTTTCTTATGAAGAAATAGGCACGTAATATGATGCATTAATTCGTCTCATTATTAATGTTTGATCTAGTAACATTTTAATTAATTATTTTTCATATTATTAACTATTATTTTTTCTTTTTTTAAAATATTTAATAATTATATAACATAATTTGCCTTATTTGTTTTAAATATGTCCTTTTTTGAAGCTTTAAAAATCATATTTTTAAAATTGGAGGTTATTTTGCAAATGCAATTAAAGAATTATGATGACTAATTTTTAAGCATTAAGATCAGAATAATAATAGTTCCTATGTACATAATATGTAGTTGGAAATTAACACGGCAACCAATCATATTTTAAAATAATACTGACGTAAATAGCAAAATTTTTTGCGTTCATGACGAAAGAAGACCTTAGTCGAGGGCGATGATCGCATGCTTCATTTAACATTAAGAGCTTATATGTCGCTTAGATTTAATACAGTTTCTGTTTTTGAAGTTGATTTTTAAAAAGCTCCTTTTTAATGATTTTTAATATAAGACTAAAAATCAAACTATTGAATCTGAATGAGCGAATTTCACACTTAGAAAAATTATGATATTACATTATTGTTTTCCCTTAGTAATGATTAAGATTTCTATATATGAATACATGTAAAGCATTTAACATATAATAAATTCCTTTTTAAATTCTCCAATTAAAATTTTATTTTTGCTGCAGAAAAAATATAATAGGTATACAATATCTCTGAAATTAGTTATATTTTCCCTATAAACTAAAAGTAAAGTGCAAAAATAAAATTGTAATATTTACTTATTTATGGTATACAATTTTTTCATATTTCCTAATTAAATTCCGCTTTTTTTCGTTTAAAAAGTAAAATAAAAGTATGTTTTATGTTTATTATAGTTTGTAATAAACTATTTTAATGCTTTTATTTGAACGAACATTCAACCATGCATTTTATATGTAATGAATTGTAATTTTTTTTCTTTGTCTAAGGGAAATGAAATGGAAACATTTTCATAAATTAAAACGAAAAAGTATAAAATAATTAATTTGATGCATTAATTTTTATGCAGAAAAATTATGCATCCAACTAGAAATTTTTGCGATCGGATAATTTTATAAATTGTTTTTTAATAATTTATGAATTATAATATATATGTTTGAATTTTTAAAGGCCATTTCAGTTAATACCATATGCATGCAATGCTTAAGATCAATTTGTTGTCATTATCATTAAAAAACTAGAAATTATGGACCATGGGTTGTACATATTTAAAATCTATTGTATTTTCCATACTTTAGTCCAGCATTTAATCAAAACCCTTCATAACAGATCTGTATCTTCCAAGTTAAGAGTTTGACCGAATTCTTTTTAATTTTAGGTTTAATAATTGGTGCTTTAATTCGATACACAGGCACCTCCAATTCTGTAACTCATGTGTCTGTACATTCTAATAATAATGCAAAATATAACTTATCTGTAAGTAAATGAAAACCTTACCTAAAAATTTACTTCAGCTTACAAGTAAATTAGATCTAATGGATATAAATTTTTACGGTATGACAATCTATAAAATAGAAATAATGAAAAAATATTTTAAATTATGATGAGAAGTAACAGAACTAGATAAAGCATTTTAAAAATGAATTTTTTATTTAACAATTCAAAAATTCACGGATGAATTTGCTATTACAAAAGCCAAATAAGAATTTATTTTATAAGCTTAATATGTTAAAAATTAAATTTCGCATCTCTTGTTAAAGCTGTAATACTAATATTTTATATGATTAAGTTATATGTAAATTTTAGTTTCAGTGCCTTATAATTTTTTTAATTAATTATTTTTAAATTAAAATTCTATACGTTTAAACTAAGAGCGAAACTTTGCCAAAAATAATATTACGAAAATATCCTGTAATTAAATTATGCAGAATTATATATTTTATTATGAAAATGAAATTTTCAATTTTTTTTATTATAGATACAATTTTCTATTTATTTACTTGAACTTTAAGAACAAAATTTATTTCAATTCTTTTAATCTGTTCGAATAATTATTAAGGAAGTATAAAGTTGATGAATAATAAAAATATTATAGTTTAATTAAAACCTTGCAAATTACAAAAAATCTTTCAGTAAAGTAAATTAATAAAAGTAACTCCTAAGATCGGTAATTTCATTCAAGATCGGTGCATTTATTTAATTTTTAAACTTATAATATGTATCAATTTTTATTTTTTTAAATTTTTTGTTCATATCCGACCTACCATAATTATTTCGAAATTATTAATTATGTAGTTATTTCAGGTTCCTCCGGATACATTATGGTTCAAGTTTCCGAACAAACTAATCAATACATCGGTCATTCCTAACAAAACCTATGCCTATACGTTCAGAGGTGAAATAATGGATGTAGAAAACAATGAAATTGATTTAAAGGCAACTTTTGATCCAGAAATTTTTTTTAACATTATTCTCCCTCCAATTATATTCCATGCAGGGTATAGTCTAAAGAGGGTTGGTAACGTTGTCTTATGTAATTATTAAATAATATATCATTCGTCGGAAATGAAAAAAGTTTTATTAGAATTGAAATTTATTAAATTCTGATATTTTCAAACTTGATTCAATAAATATTTTGTTTGTTAATATTTTTATGTCGATTTATTGTAAATAAAACATTTAATTTTTAAAACATATATCTTCATGAAAATGATTGATTCAGTTTTTTTACAAATTATATATAATTATTTGCTTTTAAAAATAATTTGCTTTATTTTTCTCTTTCAGAGATACTTTTTTCGAAATTTGGGAGCCATTTTAACATACGCAATGATTGGAACAACAATATCATCATTTGTTGTTGGGTAGGTAAATTATTCGAAATACGTATTTATTTTTATCAAATTCTTTAAATAGTCTTTTATGAAACTATTATTCATCATCTCAAACTAAAAAGAAAAAAGTTTTGAATTATAAAAACTGTGAAAAATGTAAAAGAAAAATTAATATCATAATTTGCAATAATAATAATTAAAATTGTATTAATTTTTTCAGTTCGTTAATGTATGGGTTAATTCAAATTATGCCGCATTTGAAAATGAGCTTTACGTTTTTAGATACATTATACTTTGGTGCTTTAATTTCTAGTACCGATCCATTAACGATTTTAGCTATTTTTAATGATCTCCAAGTCGATGTTAATTTATATGCTCTTGTATTTGGTGAAAGTGTTTTGAATGATGCAGTTTCGATTGTATTAAGCGGGTAGGTAAAATTCATTAGATCGATTATTAGTCTGGTAAAAATATATATATATTATGTTGAAACTTAAACCATGAATTTATTTAAATTTTTATTTTCAACTGCTTTAATACGATTAAAATTTTAAATATTTTAATTTTTCAGTGCGATTCAGAATTATGGCAAGAAATATCAGAGTAATGATAGCGAATTCGAAACATATGCCTTTTTCCGAGCTTTTGGTGATTTTTTTGGAATATTTTCTCTGTCTTTAATAATTGGTGCTTCTATGGGTTGCATTACTGCATTGATATCCTTTTATTTTGCGGAAACGTTAAAGTTTTATTATAATAATTTTTTACTTTTACTTGGCGTTAATCATTATTTTATTTCTGAAAGTCAATTAATAAAAACAAAACTAAAAACCTAAATATTCAAGCTCAATGTTTATTTGATATAAATTTCATTATAATAACTGAAAATAATTATCTTGAATAATATGATTCAAGATATGAAAATTAAAATTAAGTTATATTTAATGATTACATTTTAATCATATACATTTTTTATCAAGATAGTTTCTCTGGTCATATTTGGGTCAAAGCGATATTTCAAAAAAGTTATTTCATGATGACTTTAATATTAATGACAATAAATAACTCCAAAAACTATTTCTTCAGACTTCTAAGTAGAAATGTTTGATTTTTAAAAATAAAATTTTCACTATAATTTTCGCTACTTATAAGTTTTAAAAATATGCTTTTATTATCTTAATAACAATTTTATATAATTTAAGGAAAATTCTTTAACTCTTCATTACTTAGCGAAATTTACTAGAGTGAGAGATTTTCCACTCTTGGAATCTGCATTATTTGTTCTTATGTCTTACAGCACTTTTCTGATAGCTGAAGTCTGCGATTTAACAGGTCGGTTTTATTCTTTTACGTTTGCTGTATTTATTTATATAAATTTTATGAAACAACAGATTAAGTTATGTAATTTCTTTTAGGTGTCGTTGCGGTTTTATTTTGTGGTATATGTCAAGCTCATTATACTTACAATAATCTATCAGATAATTCAAGAACAAGAACGAAACATCTATTTCAACTTCTGAATTTTCTAGCTGAAAATTTCATCTTTTGTTATATCGGTGTTTCAATGTTCACTTTTCCGAAACATCATTTCGATCCATTCTTTATATTTTCTGGTTTTGTATCTTTTTATTGCATATTTTTAAACAACTTTTTAACTTATATTAATTTTAAAATTTAAAAACGATTTAAATAAAATCAGTAATATAGTTTTGACTATTATAATAACTCATTTTGATAACATGTGATTTAAAGATCTTTTCTTAACTATAAAATTAGATTTGCGCTGCTATTGGAAGAGCAGCTAATATTTATCCTCTTTCTTTTTTACTAAACCTGGGTAGAAAACCAAAGATTTCTGCCAACTTTCAGCATATGTTGTTTTTCGCAGGTAAAAAAATTTTTTTATGTTTTACTTTCCAACAAAATTATATATATTCCTTATAACTTATATGAAATTTTCTTTTATTTATTATTAATAATTTGTAAATTTCAATGTTATTAAGAGGTTTAATAGAGTTTATAATTATGAATTAACGAAGGAATTTCTTTCACAGGTTTAAGAGGAGCTATGTCATTTGCCCTAGCAATTAGAAACACTGTGAGCGAAGCTAGACAAGCTATGTTAACTACAACCAGTTTAATTGTGATTGCTACTGTCATTATTCAAGGCGGTGCTACTATGCAGTTACTTACTTGGTTTAATATACCGTCAGTATTTGGTGTTGTTTATGAAACTGTTGAACGAATATTAATTCAAAGTAATATATTAATTTAATTTTTTTTGGCAAAAGGGTTGGAGTTGAAGAAGAAGTTGAGATGTTTCCATATGCCGGAGTACGATATGTAAGTAAAGGAAAAAAATATCAGCTCATATATTTACAAAGTATTTTTCTTATAAATTTTTTAATTAATTATAATTTTATATTTCTAGTTTTGAGATACAACAAACTATTTTTTTAAAATATTTTTTCGATGGACACTTACAATAAGTGTTGAATTTAACCTAAGTCCGATTTTTTTTTCTGATCTGAAAATTCATCAAAATCGTAAAATATTTTGCTTTTTATTTGAATTTTTGAGAATAATCTAAAATTGATGATAATTAGGAAACATAAAAATACTTTGATTTTTCTGGGGTTTCGGATAAAAACCAAGGCAACATAAAATATTTATAAAAATGTTATTGTTCAAGATAATAAAATATTTTTATTGTACCAATACACATTAATAAATTTTAGTTATCCAACTAGTGCTTGCCTAATTATTTAGAAAAAAATTGAAATTATTATTTAATTCCTTACCCTTTTTTGTAATTAGTTTTTTTTCATAATTTGGCGTTGTTAACTTTTAATATCAGACTAGTTAAATATTTTTACTAAGCAGTATTTCGTTGAATGATGTTTCCAAAAAAATATTTTAGCCCGCTCTTTTTTCATGATCTATAAATTAATTTTTAAGATAATGTTTTAATATATATGAAAATGAAATTTTCTTCTAATGTCTTTTTTAATTGATGTCTTAATTAGGCAGGATTGTTGCATGAATTCAGTAACATTTTTCGTTTTTTAGGTCTACAACTCAATGGGGACTCCAACGTTGGTAGGTATCACCCAGAAATAATTAAAGTACCAATTGAATTGACTCTTTCAAAGCTCCAGATCTGCATCAGAAATATATTAAACGCTAAACTTGTTTATTATTATTTGCCTTTTTTCTCGATCTAATTTCTCTAACTGTATTTCATTATTAATTGAATGAAGACAGATTTGAACTTTAAAATGCTTTGGTTTTTATAGGGTTGAGCACTGAAATATAAAACTTTGTTCTATAACATCAAAATATTCTATTCCTAATATTTAATATAGGTTTTATTGAACATCTTTCACCTTTATTATAAAACATTGTTTGATACACTAAAACAGACTAGTACAAAAATATAATCGTCGTATGAGAAAAAGCTGTATCTGAAATTGTAAGATATATTTTTTGTCATTTTTTCAACACAAACGTTTATTCATGAACTCCTAATTGTTTTAAACATATAATTCTTACTTTTTTGTACATTCATACGTAAAAACTATTATGAAAGCTATAATGTAAATTTGACAACTAAAAATTACATATCGTTCGCAACCTATATAATGGAAATTAGGTTTTTTCAAAATATTATTTTGTAAAATTCTATTACTCTAATACAACTATAATCATGTTGTCAGTATTACTTTTATGCATTTATATTCCTGAAAATAATATGTCATGAGAAAAAAATTTTTTAAATGTTTAATTAGATCATATGCAAATCAATTACAATTTTTCATTAATGATGTAATAATGTTATGTAATCATAGTATTAGAAAAGAATGAGAATTGAAGACATATTTGGGGTAATAGAAAATGAAAATTTTCTCTAATTCAAAAAAAAAAGCTTTACTTGAGCTGTAGAATTACGTTGCTAGTTTTGAAGTTCTTAATTTTAACAAAGAGAATCAGACAAATTGAATTGGAATTCTTTTAAATCCAGAATGCTAAAATATAAAGTTTATATATAAGCTTATACTTTTTTTGAAATATTTTTATAGGATAAATTAAAATTAAAAAAAAATAAATGAGAATAAAATCATTTGCAAAATAAGTTACAATATTATATTTTCTGTTACATTTAATTATTTTAATTTTATTTTATTTTTAAATTTACATGGCGCTTTTTGTTATTTTTCATCGATAGGATCTTCCATTTTTCTATTAAATACTATGTCCTTCCCGACTAAAATAAAACAGTTGTAATGAAAAGCGTCCTTTTTCGTATGTTCTAAGTTTTATTTCTTTATTTTCAGGAAGGAGAATCATCTAGTCACTCTGCTTCAGGAAAGCATATGAATGATAAAGCTTTGCTCGCTAAGATTTGGGGGGACTTCGACACAAAATATATGAAACCGTTGTTAACCGATTCTAGACCAACTTTGTTGGAAACTCTGCCAGTGTGCTGCACACCAATTGCTAGATTGCTGACAACTACCACGCAGTTGACACAAGTAAACTTTTTATATTTTTCAAAAGTTAGATTAAAGATGTGTTATTTGAAACATGCATTAGAAATTCAAATTATATTTTTAACTAAAGTATATTTTGATAAAAGAATAGAATAAGATAAAATAACAAAAGAAAAGTAGGAGTTGAAGAATATTAATATATATTAACGCAAAAATTATTCAAATGTTACATTCATACCATATCTATTCATTTATTCTATAGGTATTCGATCTCAATTTCAATGAATTCTTTTTTATTTCTTAAAATTTATATTTTACTTTTTCAGAGATGTGTAGTCGATACTTATCTTAGAGAATTCCTTGTATTTTCAGAAAAGAATTTTTATTATTATACAAATTTAAATATGTATTATATATTTATAGGATAACAGAAGTAGGTCTCGCCATGACAGTGATTCAGATATTTGTCTTGAAGAAGATGGCATAAGACGTAGCAGTAGGAGTAGCAACACGAGGGTAAATAGCCACAAATTTCTTATTAATATATTTTAAACAGAATTTATATTTAACAAAAATCTTGCCGAAGTCACTCATTATATTTATTGAAATGAAAATAAATTTTTCTGAAAGTGCGCAAGCAGCATATCAGGAGACTTAGAACTGGGATCGAATATTGTGGATACCAGAATTCGACTGCAAGACAATTTCAGTGGAAATAATATTTAAAGGTATTTTCTATAAATTAAATGTTTTAAGTTTTTAAGTTAGGCTAATTAAATGATTGTTTAAGTTCGTATTCCTAATTCTTACAAAGTTTCTCAATTTCTGCAATAAAACAATTTTTAACCTTAATTGAATATTTCCATCGCCATCATGACACTTATTTAACAAAAAATTTATTTTTAATTCCATAAATTTCGAATCCATATTAATTTTAATTAAAAAAATGAAAGGCATTTTAAATAATCATTTCAGTGTTAGTATTTAATATAAGGTTTGTTATTATTCAGGAAATTTCAGTTAAGATACTAGTTTTTAACATCGTAAATTAATTATTCCATAACGATCATATAATGTATCATTATTTAATTTATGGTTTTTTAAAAAAAATGCACTTTATAACTGTTTGTTTGTAATATCCAAGACTTTTGAAACCTTCATTTAAAAAAATTGAAATCATTTTTACTGTAATTTCAATAAAATTTTATTTATTTACTTTTTATATATTTATTTATAATTATGTATTTGACATTTGAAAGAAATATTGGCTTAAGCAAGTCCATGAACATTTTATAAAATCTCATTCAATGATAAAAGGATTACTATAGTAGTTTGTAAACGACTTAATATTAATGAACATTTGGTATCATAACAGAAACTAGATTGTCGCAAAGGATTATATATTTTTTATTATTTTATTAAAAACTTATATACTTTAGATTTTTAACACACGCAGAAAATATCCAAAATAACAAATTTACTCGAAATTGAAGATCATTATATGAATCAAAACTTTTTTAAGCAGTTTTATTGCTTGAATCATTTACTTTTTTGTATAAGAAAATCATTAAATCAGATGAAATGTGTGGTTAATTCATTTCAAAGATTTTCAAGATAGGAAATAGCTTAGAAGTCTTCCAAAAATATCAAAATTTCAACTTCTTGTTCATAGTATAAATCTCTTTACATTAGGAAATCTATTTGTTTGGATCAGTATGATATAAAATAATGAGTAGAGTGGAAGAAAATACCTTTTTTGTAAGGTTATTGAAATGAAGTAAAGAATTATTAAACAATATTTTTTATCGCTGTTTCAAATGAAATATATTTTCAGATTCTTGCTGATCCGGAAATCGTTTAAGTTAAATATGATCTTTTTTAGAAAGTTTTTTAGTTAATGAAAGATTCTTGTAAGCAGGCTCGAAACTATCGATTTTCTGCTCTCATCTTCCCACGTAAACTGTCGAAACTCCTAACTGTTCAATCTAGTGAACATTTAGCTTTCATCTGACAGTGCAAATTAAAATTAAAAAAACATTTGATCAGCTTTATTTCCCAAACTAATTTTCTCTTGTAGAAATTACTTCAATATATTTCATTGGTGGAAAACAGGTATGAACAATGAATGAGCAAATCTTTTATATGCCATTATTATTTACCTATTAATTATTTTTATAAGGTGAATTGTCCTAAGAATTGAGTGATTGTATAATTTTCTTCTAGCCGTATTAGAGTAGTGATGGTTCTATAATCAATTACCTATCTTTACAAGAGCTTGTGACTTCGTTAATGAGCTATGTGCTTTTTTTAAATTTTGCAGGGCAATATTCTTTTCCTATGCAATTATCATTTTAATTGTACATTTTTCGGATAACGAAGGTGACCAAAAAATATTTATATTACCTCCGGAAAAATTTTCCAATTGTAATTATGTTTTTTCAAAAAATTAATTCCCCATTATCTCCAAAATTTAGTTCATGAGTTGAAGTTTTATATTCTTTTTGAATGTTTAAAAAAACAATTGCTGAAGAATATATTTTTTATCATTTCTAAAAAGTTCCTATACGTCATTAATATATTCTTATACTAAAAAATGTTCAAAAATGTGAAGTAGAAATTTTTCTTATTCGGCCAATTTTATTCCATCGTTGCCTTAGACCTTTTCCCAAGTCTATCGTAGGGTATTTTTATAATGCTCTGCTTTCTTTTCTCAGCTATTAAATAATTTTCTTAAAATGAAAATATTGAACAAATATCTAATTTTTTATCACCTTATCAAACTATCTTTAGCTTCATTTTACGACAATAATTTGTTTCGTGGACGCTCTCAAGTAATGAAAATAATCATTTAATTTATTCCTTTATTTGCATATAACAAATATACAGGGAGTGTTTTATAATACTCCTAGTTAGGTTTAAAAGAAATTTTTCTTTTAAGTTATTTCATTTTCAATAGTTACTTAATAATCCGTAACGGATATGAAAACTTTATTTTGATTTAATCTTTTCATATGTCAAAATTCTTGAAAACTTTAATTTCCGAGAGAATATTTTAACTTCTTATAAATTGATTTTGACTGAATCTGATTATATCGTGATCGTATCTTGAACTATCTTTTGCATTCAAAACTTCATTTTCAGAATATTCCATATCTTGATTTCTTAGAGATTTTCATATAGTCCTTTTGTTAAGTATAATTTTTATTCAAAAGTCTTTAGGTAAGTAATAAGCTCTTTGAAGTGATTTTGTCCGTTGCCGTATAAAGAAAGTTTTTGAAGCTAAAATATAATCTCAATATTTTGAATTTGTTTCCATAATGTAATCTGTTTTTTTACCATTTAATTTAAAATCCGACTTTTCATCTCCTTCTTTTTTTGTTCAGAAAAGTCTAACATACTAATTCAAGCAAAATTTTTAATCATGATGTTTTTGGAAAAAGTCACTCCATATGTTCTATGCATAGTTTTATAAACTGTTTCATTATTGCCACATTAAAAGATTTCGCTTTTGAACTTCGATCCTAAATTTTTTATCTTAGAATTTTCCATTCTATATTTCTGTTCTAAGAAACTTGAAATGTAAAATTCAATTTAATCTTTTTGATTACTTCATTATATGATTGTCAAGATCCCGAACTAATACTTTTATGCCCATATTTTTCCTTTTTTAACATTAAAGTATTTATCTAGAATAATTCCAGTTAGTTCTCAAAAAGAAATAATTTCTATAAAATAAAAAGGAAACGCTCCAAGCTTATTAATGTAATCTGTAAATGTATAACTTATAATTTTATTTTATATGCAAAATTTCTATATGTTTCAGTTAAGCTAAGGGACTTAAAAATTAATTAAATTAAAAGAATTGCAAAAATTGATGTAGAACAAATAGAAAGTAAAGAGAAACAAGGCATTACTTTTTTTTTTTTTTAACAAATTATTAAGACATACATTCATTTTAAAAGCTTATTGTTGCTTATGTTTATTTGTTTATTATTTATATTAAATTACTATAAATTTCTAAGTTTGTCGAAAAGAAATATTCATCGATTTTAATCATGCAAGTTTCGATTATATTACTGTATTTATGAATCGAAACCGAGAAAAAAAAATTGCTTCTCAGATTTGAAATATGTATTTATCTAGCATGAAGAAACTGGTGGATATTAGCTTCAAGAGGTTGTTTGCTTTATTATATTATAAGCATAACCTATATATCACATCATATTTTATTTTTTAAACAGAATTGCGATTTTTCTATCATTAGAACGAAATAGGGATGATTATGGATTAATAAACAACTATTTTAGTGTCTGTAGTGAAATTAATCACAATTGGAAAAAAAAATTGATTTTACCATTGTGAACAAAATCCCCATGAGAAAGAGTGACAATTCATCTGGCTATTATTATCAAGAATTAATACCATAACTTTATATAACAGAAAAAATTAAAACATTAATTTTAGTTTTTGATAATCTTGTCAGTTTATATGTAAAAAAATGATAATGTGCTTTCCGTTGAATGGATCATTCAACAGCCAATTAAAGTGATTGATCTCGACTGAATTTATTCTTATTTAAAATTAACCACAATGGAGCGAAAACTGTGAAGCTGAAATTGTAAAATTATGATCAAAAAATTTTTTAATTTTTCTTCCGCATTTTATTTCCAAAAGAAAACTCAATTTAAATATTCGCTGAGATTATAAATTCGTATAGATCTTAAATATTCGCTGCTATTTTTCCTCAATCTACCTTTCCTTGAATTTCTTTATCAACTTTCAGTTATTTCAAGTTTTCGGAGATATTGAGATTTCATTATGAAGAAGTTTCAGTATTTCAAATTGAGAAATTCCATTGTGAAGGAATCTTGTGCTTTCGCAATTAATTTTAAGAGCATAACAGGGAAAGATATTTCTTTCACAGGGGTATTAACATTTAATTTTTTTTATAATAGGCTCCATTAATTAATTATACTGATAACTCAGTTAAACTCAAATTATATGTATTTAATATTAAATATAAGCAAAATCTAAGATGAAGCATATATTTTTTCGACATTGTAAATCATAAATAGATTTTTTAAGATTTTCTTTTTAATCATAATTTCCACTATAATGAAAATAAAAAATATTTACGTACTTGTAAATTAGTCGAACACATCGACTATTAGGATTCATGGGGCGCTCGAACATGGCTTGGGACCACCTGTAAAGCAGAATACTAAAATTTTCTCATTTTATTTCAGATATAATGGAAATAGGCACCGGACATAAGATCATTGCTTCTATTATTAAGTTTCTCTACGTTATACTTATATTATTTCAAGTATCAAATCTAGTCATTTGTGGTGATCCAAACGATGATAGTCTTCAAAATGCTTTAGAATTCGTTGAACGCCGTCAAAGAGATTTGCAGTTACAAGGTAATATTTATTATTAAGTATTCATCTTTAAAGTTTTGAATGTAGAGGACGATAATATATCATTTGAAGCTAAACTATGTATCGTGAGATTCGATATTAAAATATACTTTGTAAAAATTCATTTTTCTACGTTTTAATATGAAAAATTTAATTCTACAGATGAATATTACGGTCAACCAGAAGATATAGGATATGGATATCAGAAAAATTTCGGAATTTTCGAAAATGGTCCTGCAAAAGACTTAGGCAGTCCCGACTCCGATCCAGAAAATGAAAATGATTTCAGAAATAATTTATATAACTATGGAAACTATCGAAGGGACAATGATTTTGACGGCGATTACAATAAGAGAAAATCAAGCTTCAGGGAACGTTATTCAAATGTTGATCACTTGATGAACGGAAGAGAAAATAATGAAAATGAATGGAACGACAGAAATGATCATTATTCTTACATGGACCTACTGAAGAACCTATGGTTGAAATACCGCCAATCGCATCCCGAAGATTCAGACATTGAAGACTTAACATCCGATCAGGTTTTCGAAATTTTAAATAATCTAAATGAATATGAATCACCAAGAGAACTGGCTGACGAAGATTCATACGAAAGTCCAAGAGTTAACGATGAATCTTATTATGATACGATTCCACTAAGAAACAGGAGAAATTATAGGGTTTTCGATCACATAGCCGATAACAAAAAAAGATATTCTTCTTTTGGCGAAGGCTTATATGGAAAAAGAAGCGCTCGCTCTCAACATATTAATTACGAAAACCCTTCCGAAGATGACTTTTTATATGCTTTGAAATTTGTTAATCCCTACATGAATCGAGAAGCTGTCGAAAATTTAAAAGAAACGGGATATGATTTCTTAGGCGACGAAAAGGACAAAGATGTTTTTCGTATTTTAAATGATGCCATTAATAGTCCCCGATCAAGTCAACCAGAACCTTGGGAAACCAAGGAAGAGCCATTAGAACAAGAAATTTGGCGGCAGGGACCAGTGACTTTTCCATCGGACGATACTTATCAAAATATTTATAATACTAACAATGACAAGAGAATGGAACCGAAAATATTCAAGACCCATAACGGAATTCATTTAAATAGGAAACGATTACCTGTTAAACGAAACTCTCTGCGGTCTAAAAAAGAAGTTACGGATGAAAAAGTCACCAAAGAATTGAAGAAAATTTTCGAAAATCATCAAAAGACAACCACCATTCCACCGAAGAAAGAAGCGACAAAAAAACCAATGGAAGCAATTAAAAAGCAAAATATTACGAAACCTGAAGTTACAAAACATCGAGATATTAAAAAATTAGTACGAAGAGCGAATGATTATACAAAGGAACAAATTTACCCGATTAATGATAACAATGATATAGAAAAAATTTTCAGTAGCAAGAAAGCGATTGAAAAAAAATCAATAGACTGGTCACAGTATTTTGGTTACGACAAACGATCCCAGCAATGGCTTTTAAAAGATAGCATCAAAAAAGCAGAAAATCATATTTTGGCGCCGAAGAGCAAACGATATCCTTCGCAAGAGAAGGAGAATGGTAATTTTTTAGATAAATCTCAGTTCGAAGTTCCTTTTGATACAAGGATATTTAACAACAGGGAAAGATTATCATATAATGTCAACAGAAACATAGACAAAATGGAAGAAAAACTAGGAAATATTGAAGAAAAAATAATTGACGATACTGTTAAGTATACAGGGGCACACACAGGTGACGCGAAAGATTTAAGAAGGGTCAAGAATGAAATTGTGCACCACTTGGAGGCTGCATACAGCTTGGAGAAAATGAAGAACGCTCTCGAAGAATTCAAAAATTCAATGAAAACCGAGAAAACCCTTTCGGAAATGGAGGAACCAAAAAATATGAAAACGGAATCTCCACAAACAAAGGCGCATTCAACTGCAGGTACATTAAATTTTTTTTTGAAAGTTTACGATATTAAACGAGTTATGGGCAAAGTTAATACATTAATTTTATAATATTAGTCAGATATGGCTTGGAGATTCCAAAAAATTTTTTTGTTAGTCATAATCCAAAATCTTATTTTACCGAGTTATGATTTCAGTTCCTGTTAAGAATACAATAGTGGAGAGACCACTGATTGAGAAAACCAAAAGAGTTTCAACCAGAAAAGGAATAGATGATGTTTATAGAAAAGATCATTTAGAATTTCTTAATTGGCCCTCGCAGAAGAATAGAGATTTTTTGAAAAGTCAATACGTTAACTCTGAAGGTTTGTATTTGATTTCTAATACATGTTTTTACATATTATTACATATATAAATCATATATATAATAATTATATATATTTTACATAGTATCGATGGAAACATATATATAAACATTACAGTCTTACAAAAAATGGCTAAATGTCATAAATAATCACAATTTTTGAATATATTAAAAATTATAAGTAAATTAAGAGTTTTATATATAAAATGACCTCATAATTTGAAATAATCTTTAATATTTTATTATGATAAAATAATGTGTGCAGACAATTTTTTGAATATACTTCTTGATTAGGACAAACGTCAAATATTCAAAGTTGTAAATGTCTCCTAAATTAAATACATTCTTTTATTCAGGTTGTCCGGTACTTGACAAAAGTTTGAACAACTGCCTTCGAATTGATGGAATTAATGGAAGATTTGCCGAATTATTGTTACCCATATGCAGTCTTCAGCAAATATGTTATTTATGCGGATCCGAGATTGGTTGGTCTAAACCATCAATTTGTGACATGATGTATCTCACAGAGGCAGAGAAACTTTGCCAGGTGATTTTTTTTTAATTAGATTGAAAAATTACATTTTATTTTTCCTTTAATAATAATGTTCCATTATGAAATCATCTTTAAATAAAGAAAACTTGTAAACATGGATCTTTTCAATTTTATGTGACAAACTTTTCTAGTGTTAACTTAAACTATTCATAATTTTTTGTTGTTAAATATTTAAATATCCATATAAAACAATTTTATGTAAATTAATTTAATGTTATTTCATGTAAAATGAATGATTTTTTGTAAAATATATAATTATATTATTAAAAACTTATTATTATATAAAAATATTTAATTATTATTAATAAAAATTACTTTTTTTATTACTTATTTTTTTTACTTTTTAAAATTACTTTTTGTTTTTATTCATTACTTTAATTAATTTATTTGTGTTTAAAATTATAATATAATATATTAACTAATTTTACTTTAATATTATTTTAAAAAATTTATTGAATATTTCTCAAAAAGCACGGATAGCAGATTAATTCACGTACTGTTTGATTGCTTCTTAAGTTTTTAAATTCAATGACATTTGATTTAAAATTGTAAATTCTCCGAAGATATTTCATAATTTTAAATATTTCCCAACTATGATTTTATTATTTTATAACTGTTTCGCTCTTTTTACTAAAATGGAATGCATTTACAGGGTAATAAGGCATGCTTGTTGAATGCTCGCCACAGCATGTTGACCCTTCGAGATATTCACGAACAAGAATTGTTGAATGGAAGTAGCAGTCAAGTGTCCGGTTCATGCTTCTTCAATCGATGTATTCAGAAGTATTTCATGAACACACAGCCGGCCATGGTACCTTTAGAATATCAGGAATAAGCGGTTAATTTATAACAAGTAAACAAAAATGTATTGGCCAGAAACTTCGATTAATGACAATATTTAATTACCATTCTCTTACAATTTTTTTGCTAGGTAAATATAAAATGTATTGAACGCTTTTTTGCAAAGAGAAAAAATTGGTTCATCACCGATAGCATTATATTTTTTTAATTTTGAACCATTTAAATCAAAATAATAAAGAAATTATGGTAGCTCAACCATTTATTTCCAACAGTATCTAATAGCACTGTAGCTGTACACCATAAAGTCTAAGATTGCTTTAATTTTTTTTATTTATTTAAATAGTTCTTATTTATTTTTTTTGTTTTTCAGTTATTGCATTTATTTCAGAATTTTATAAATAAAATATAATTTTCATTGTTACAAGAAATTTCATGATAATATCAATAATGACATTCAGTGATTTAAAGTTATATAGTTGCTGCTCTATAAATTTTTAATGAAAAAAAAAATGGGTGTTTTATCCTGATTTTTAATTCAAGGGCTTATTCCCTGCTTTTTAAGAGATAATGTATTAATCGGTAATGAAATTTGAAATGATTTTTAATATTTTTTCCGCTGTAGGTTAGACAATCGGAAACATAGAATTGTGAAAAATTTTTATGTGTTAAATCATCTAAGTTTCTTATTACAGATTTCATTTTAAAAAGCCTGCGTTAATTAAAAATGAATTTTATAATTATTCAATGTTAATGTGGGATCAACAGTTGGAATCACGTAAATTTTTACATTTCATTCTAAAAACTTGAAAAATACATCTGGCAAATATTTCGAAACTAATATAATGATAATAATAATAATAATAATAATAATAATAATAATAATAATAATAATAATAATAATGTTATTTGGTTTATTTCCATTCTTTAAATGGAATCGGTGATAGGATTTGAAATTTCGATGTAACTTGATTGAAATGAGAATCTAAATGTGAAATTTTATTACTTAACTAAAAAAATTTTTTTAAATTCAATTTCTGATTTAATGGATAATTGGATAATGTCTTATTTACTTTATCTAATTATTCATTTGCCGGTTTTTAAGTACTTATTTTCGTCTTATAATTGAAATTTATATGATTGGTTGAAGATTTTTTTTTTTATTTGGTAAGATTTTATTCAAGCTCAGTTAAAAGTTTTGTGATTTAATTAGCAGATTCGTTTTTAAACGACAGAAATATCTAACAACTTTTACAAATTTGTATAATTGTAACTTATTTTTCCATGATTCCAAAACTTTTTTTATACATTTTTTTTATTGGAGTCAATGTTCAAGTAGGGACATGTACATTTATAATTGGAGAAATTTTTATTTTCGCGTAAACGAATTATTTTATTAATCATAGGATCATCCTATTTGACTAGTAGAATTTTTATGGTGTTATTAGAGAATTATTGTAAAGCTAAAAGGAAATAAAAAAAATTATAAATTAAAATTAAAAGATGTTACATTTTGGTATTAACAAACAACAAATATGGTAATTGGAAATGAATTTTCAAAAATTTTTAGAAATTGATCACAAAGTGGGCAGTTTGTAAAATCTGAAAATTTTTGATAATGGAGAAAATTCAGAAATTCATTTTTTCAGGTTTGGTAATGGTTCAGTTCATACTTCTAGCATGACCTTGTTGAATGTATTATCCATGAAACTGCATATCAGTTAACCAAAATTAATTTTATTACTTATCTGTTATAATTTAAAATTTTTTTTTTCATAATAAAAATTCTTTGAATCTTATTATTCAATCTTTCAAAGAATATATTCTAAGGAATACTTATCATTTTAAAAATTTAATTTTATTTACTTTTTTATAAATAATTTGTTACAAAATTTTATAAATAAATATAAAAATATAAATTTTCAAATAATCCTATTTAATAATGATTCAATTGAACTCAATGTACATTATTATTGTTTTAATTGCCTAAGCCCAATCTTGTATGTTGATAATTAGTGAAATTTACATATTCTTGTGAAAAATTAATTGATACATAAAGAAAGTATACCATAATTCCAAGATTGTTCTCCATACTTTTTTCTTACTTCACTAAGAAAGGCAAATTTATTTTCAAATAACCCACATTAAAAATTTCAAATTACAAATCTTTGTTATTGTAACCAAATTAATTTTAAGACACAAACATGGTTGATTTAAGATTGGAAAAAATTTTGATTTGTTGTATTATTTTTTAAGAAAGGATAAAATTTCCTAGTGTTGTTTAAAACAGTTTATATTAATTGCAGTCATTTATGCTGTTTTATTGTTTGTAATCACTAACAGAGCTTATCTTTGATTGAGCTACTTGAATAATATTGTATTATTTTTAATAAATAACGTCATTTGTTTTAGTGTATATCAATAAAGTTTACAATAATTGTAAAAAAATATGAATATAAAACTGAATAAAAAATATTAATTTATGTGTAGTTTTGCAATTAAAATCATTATTTTTTTACGAATTAAAATCTCCGATTCATCCTTTTTCTAATCCTTTTACATTAAGTCTCTTCCGGCCTATATTTTTTTTTTAAAAAATGAAGTTAAAGTCGTTTTACAATTTTAATTTGTTGGTTTCATCTTTTAAAATACTTGAATGCCTTCTTAAGTTTAAAGTTGAGTTCATAAATTTAAAACATTTTGTTAGAAAATATGAAGGCAAGAAAAATTTTCTCATCATGATTCAACTTTAGTTTGTATTAGGTAATTACTCCTATTGTTCTCGCAGAAAATAACGCTTTTTGTACTCAATATGTAATAACTATATTTAGTTTTGAAATTTGTTCTAGAAACATATCGAACAAAAGAATTTTTTTTTCAAAAATAAGAACTAAAAATGGCGGATGATTAATTGTATTCAAAGGAAATAAGTAACCGAAGTTAATATTCCGCAAAGTGAAAAAAAAAGGGAATAATGCTCCATCTACTGAAATTTGTTCCATTTAATTTGATTAAAAATTTTACAAGAGGCAAATAAAAAATACCAAGCTGAAAAACAAATTGAGTGGATCTCAATTTGCGTTCTTATTTTTCAAAGCGGAGTAATATATGAAACCTTTGTCGGTGTCGCACAAGAAAGATCTACTTTTTCGCCTCTTCCTCTAAAAAAATCGAGTAGAGCAGTTTGAAAGAGAGGCTGTGTCCTTATGTTAGGTCACACGGCCGCAATATCGTGAAATAATTATCAAAAATACAAAAAAATAAAAAAAAGATAAAAAAAATTAACCAAAAAAATCGAAAAAAGTTAAAAATTGTTTATAAAATAAGGTACAGTGATAAATAAGTAAGTGCGTGTGTTTGTGACAACGTGTAGTTCTCCATTTTCTTTTCTCCGATTCCTAAAAGTTCCTGCATTTTATAATTTTATTTTAGTCGCTCTGTTCTCCCTGAAATTACCTTCATATTACTCCGAGATGGGTTTTTCCATTCTTTATCATTTACTGGCATATAATGTTCTTTGGAACCGATAGGCATTGATTTTATTAGAATAAAACCCATCCAATAGTATAGAGTGGGATTGAAACCACCGACCTCCAGGTTCCCGGTACTAAGCCACTTGCCCATATCCTGGAGCTGCTTATGCATAAAAGTTATTTCTTCAATTAATTTTCTTTTTTTTTTTCCAGTTTATTCGCCTAAATATTCAGAATGAATCCCGGAGGTCCAAATTATCCTATGGCATCTCTCTATGTGGGAGATTTGCATTCCGACGTGACCGAAGCTATGCTTTTTGAAAAATTCTCTACAGCTGGTCCAGTTTTATCTATTCGTGTTTGCCGTGATATGATCTCCAGACGTTCTTTGGGTTATGCCTACGTGAACTTTCAACAACCGGCCGATGGTAAGCAATTTGAATGAAATCCAACAAACACATAAAAAGCCCATTTTGATTGGCCATATGGCATTTATAAATAATGCAAGTTCCCATTTCATTTGTATTTCTTGTTAAATTTTACTGGTATGAACTAGATTTTTTTATCGTAGTCTTCATTGCAAATAGCGGCGATTTATTTTTTCTTGTCATTCAAGGTAATAAAAAGTATGAGGAAGAATAAATTATGACCTTGCCCTGTTTCAGGCTTGGTTTAAGTCATAACACTAATATCATACTCCTAGCTGAATGATATTTTCAATATGAAAGTATTTCATATTGAAAAATTACATAACTTAAAAGTGAAGTTCTCCATAATTATGTCTGAAAGTTAGTAGCAAAAGATGCAAAACATTTTCACGATTTTTATTTAAATTTTTTTTCTTGAGTCACACTTTTCGTCGAGATTATTTTAAAATGTTTCATCCATCTTAGGCCACTGTATGCTCTTCAAATAGAATTTGATTAAAAAATGAAAGCAAGAAATTAATTTAAAATTTGAAAATTTATTACTTTTTTTGAAGTTTTATTATTTTACTTGAATAATTTTAAAATTTACAAGATATGCTTAAGGTGATTGTAAAGTACTAATAATAATTTGAATTAGTGAAATATTTAAATATGATTTTAAATTAATTTTTAAATTGTTAAAAAATTTCTGTATGATCAAATTTCATTTTCATGAAAAATAGAATTTTTAAAAGTTTTATCAGAATTTAATAAAACAGAAGTTTCTGTTTGAATTTTTGAAACATAAGTTGATTTGATCATTATTTTTTGTAATTTTGTTATAGCTGAAAGAGCCCTTGACACCATGAATTTTGATCAGCTCAAGGGCAAACCAATTCGTATTATGTGGTCCCAAAGAGACCCTTCATTGCGAAAATCTGGAGTGGGTAATGTTTTCATCAAAAATCTGGATAAATCAATTGATAATAAAGCTATGTATGATACATTCTCAGCTTTTGGAAATATTTTATCTTGTAAAGTGGCTCAAGATGAAACTGGTGCATCAAAAGGCTATGGATTTGTTCATTTTGAAACTGAGGAGGCTGCTAATAAGAGTATTGAAAAAGTGAATGGAATGTTACTTAATGGAAAAATTGTAAGATTTATTTAATAAAATTTTGTCAATTTTTTTAACCTAAAAAAAGGTATAAGGCAAATGTATTAGTGTATTATTACAAAAAACCTTCATATACTAATGTATTATTTATGAGATCTTTTGTGTGAATAATGGTTTTTTCTTTATAATTTAACAATTATTTTCAGGTATATGTTGGGAAATTCATACCTAGAAAAGAGAGAGAAAAGGAACTTGGAGAAAAAGCCAAACGCTTTACCAATGTCTATGTTAAAAATTTTGGGGATGATTTCTCTGATGAGCGTTTGCGTGAAATGTTTGAAAAATTTGGACGAATTACAAGTCATAAGGTAAAATTTCACTGCTAAATAAAAATTAAATGCTCTTATACCTTAAATTACGTTTGATATTATTTGATAAATTTTTATTTTGGAATAGATGATTTGATTACATCATATACTGAACAGGTTATGATTACTTTTTCAAAATATATTATCCCCAATTACTTTTACTTTTACATTTTTAATTATGTGAAATGTATATACGCTTGGGGAATATAAAAGGACAATTACTTCTTTCACATTTTCTAATTAAAATGTAAATAACTTTATATTTGCCAACATAAATAAATATTAATAAGGTTTTCATACATTATTAGATTGGTTTTTAAAATTTAAAATCTCATTCCTATTTTAAAGGTGATGAGTAAGGACGATGGCAAAAGTAAAGGATTTGGATTTGTTGCATTTGAAGATCCAGAAGCAGCAGAAAGAGCTGTACAGGATTTGAATGGCAAAGAAATAATTGAAGGAAAGGTATAAAATATTTGCTATACTCTTAGAAATAAAACAGTAAAAGAAGAAATATGGGTCCTATTCCAGTTCTGGGTGCTTCTTCATTTTTTGATAAATGATAGTGGCTTTTCATGGATATATTATTTGCAGCTACATTAATTGAAAATGTTTTAACCAGTAATGAACATTATTTTTTTGGTACTTTTATTATGTTTCAAATTTTAGATATAGGTTTTACATATTTAAACATAATAATTATAAATTAAGGAGCCAAGCAATGAATTTTTTTCATTTAAATTGAAATTGATAAACCTGGAACTTTTTATGTGCTATGTAATTGAAATTTTGAGGTAATCTATAAATCTAAATATCCAGGTAGATTCAGAATTGATGTCTATGAAAATGTGATTTAAAAGTAATAAAGAGTAATGGTGAAAAATTTTGATTAATAAAATTTTTTTAAGGAAAAAATAATCAGATTTAATTTATTTGAATTTCATGTTAATAATTATATATATTACAATTATTACATAGAACTTTGCTTCACTAATTCTATTTTTAGCTGTCAGTCCCTAATTCTTTTGTTAGGTGTAATTTACTTTACGATAGAGTTTTAATATTTCAAAAGTTCATTAATTATATTATTATACTGTGAAATGTTTTAGCCAGTAATTCTATGAACAAAAATTATTTTCTTAAATAAAATTTATTAAAATATTTATTAAAGTTATTAACATAACTAAGCTGCAATATCAGTATGCTCAGGTACCTGAAAATTTTACTGTTCAATTTCATCAACTGTTAGAAAAAATTACAGACAACTGTTCCAAATATAAATTAATATTATTTAATTGTTATTTGCCAAATATAAATATATAAAATTAGAATTCATTTAAATTTATTTTTAACATTACCATATATTTTGGCTCTTTTAACTATTTATTGATATTATCTTCTATTTTGTAAGATTTGTGAACTTTGTTTCAGCCCTTATTCGTTGGCCGTGCGCAGAAGAAAGCAGAGCGTCAGCAAGAATTGAAACGTAAATTTGAGCAATTGAAAATGGAAAGACTCAATAGATATCAAGGCGTAAACTTATATGTAAAGAATATTGACGATAATATTGATGATGAGCGTTTAAGGAAAGAATTCACTCCATTTGGAACAATCACTAGCGCCAAAGTTATGCTTGAAGACGGACGCTCCAAAGGATTTGGCTTTGTTTGCTTTTCAAGTCCTGAAGAAGCTACAAAGGCGGTAACAGAAATGAACGGTCGAATTGTTGGAACCAAACCATTATATGTAGCTTTAGCTCAGAGGAAGGAGGATCGAAAGGCTCACTTAGCAAGCCAGTACGTGCAAAGATTTACCAACATGAGAATGCAACAAATGGGTCAACCCATGTTCCCTCCAGGGGGTGCTGGAAATTTCTTCATGCCAACGATTCCGCAACCTACTCAACGTTTCTTTGGACCGGCACAAGTGAATCAGTTAAGAACTGCTCCCAGATGGCCAACACAACCTCAACCAAGACCTGGAGCGCAACAACCTCAAACTGGTATATGTTAATCTAGTGCTGTTTGTTAAATTAAAAATATTAGCATTCCCTATTAAATATTTTTTTATAACTTAGGATATCCAGGTATGCAAGGACCTTATAGGCCAGGTCCCAGGCCACAGGCAGCTCAACCAGCTTTGCGTACCACAATTTCAGCAAGACCCATTACTGGGCAAGGTCCAATGCAAGCCCAAATTACTCCTCGTACGCCAATACCCCCAACCGTATCAGTCAATACGGCCCAAAGACCTGCCAATTACAAGTACACGGCTGCAATGCGAAATCCTCCACAAACCTTGGGTCATGTTACTCACCAGCCTCAAGTTCAACAGGTGAAATATTTTTCTGTAAATTGGTTTTTTATTTTGTTCATGAGAGCCATTATGATGATTAAGAGCACGTTTTAATGATTTAATGATGATTATTCATTGCTTAATTTTTTTCGATTGGTCTTTCTGAAAGGCTTACCTTTTGGTTTTTATTTATGTGTACCATTTAAGAATATTAGTTATCAATTAATCTTAATTTGCATTTCAGGCTGTGCACGTCCAGGGCCAAGAGCCTCTTACTTCTACTATGCTAGCAGATGCTCCCCTCCAAGAACAAAAGCAGATGTTGGGAGAACGCCTCTTCCCTTTGATTCAACTAATGTATCCAGAATTAGCTGGGAAAATTACAGGAATGCTGCTCGAGATCGATAATTCTGAACTGCTGCATATGTTGGAGCATCATGAGAGCTTGAAAGCCAAGGTGAATCAATATTATAGACTTAAATTTGTTGAAATATTTTCATATAATCTTTGTAATATTGATTCATATAATATTTGTATATACATATATTATATGAATTTTTGTTTGTTCATCAGTTGTAAAGGAATTTAATTGAAATTTCATCTATTATTAGAACGGTTTTTTATCGATCTCTTTTGTAAAATTTCGTGATTGTTGAATTAAAACGGCATAATTGAATGTTTCCAGGTCGAGGAAGCTGTCGCCGTGCTGCAAGCTCATCAGGCAAAGCAAGCAGCCGCTAACGTAAAGAAAGAATAATGGACTGGCAGAAAAACAAAACCTAAATTATTTTTACTACTTTAATTTTTTCCTCGTCTTCTAGATGTTGGTGTCGGTATTATTACTATTATTATTATTATTATTATTTTAACCTTTCTTATTCTCTTTGTCCGCTCTCCTGTTCGATTTAATTTTTTAAAGGGGAATAGTAATGATAAGGATAATTTTTAATTATTTCCATTTTGAAAATGACGCGTTCTGAAAGCAATTTAAAAAAATATAAACAAAAAAATTGGAGAAAAAAAAAGGTAAAAATAAAATAAAATCAATAAAAAAAAATTGATAACTGATTTTAGGATTTTCATGAATTTAGAGGAAAGAAAAAATCAAATAATTCAGTTATTCAAAATAAAAACAAAAAAATAGGAAAATGACCTAAGCTAAAAAAAAAAATAAAAAAAATAAAAAAATAAAAAAAGGGAAAGCTAAAAGTGTCGCGGTACATTTTTTTTGAGGACACTGAAGCTTATTTAACTGGAGACGTGCCCAGAGCTTTCCTTTCTTTTCTTGCTACATCCTTAAAAAATAAAATAAAAAAAAAAAAAGAAAAAGCAGAAAAACCTCGATGGAATGAAACAAAACAGAATTAAAACTATCTTTAACTAAAATTTTAAAGGCAAACATTTTCATATTTAAGATTTGCATTATTTAAAAAAAAAAAAAAAAATTGAGGTGATTTTTGGCATTTTGTCTTATGAGTTCTTTTCCATTAAAATTGTTTTTGTAATGTTTAAATATGTGAAAAAATGATGATGATGATGATGATGATGATAATCTAATAAAAAGAATTTCCTCGTATATTTCGGACCATTTAGACGTTACACAGGAGCATAGGAATGATTCGCTGGAGAAGGTTGCAATTGATTTTCCTTTTATTTTTTTTCTCTTTTTTTGAAGTAGAATTGAATTTTGTTACTTGTAAGTCATAGTTTAATTTTTTTTCAAAAAGGCTGGGATCAAGCGCCTCATATTGTATTGATTGTAATCATCAGGTGATATCGTAATAAATACAACAAAATGATAATGGTAATGTTTGAAATTGAATTCATATTGATAATTTGGATAATAATTTTAAGATTGCTCTCATTTGACAAATCGTCAGCGCAAACTGCTCTTCCTACTGTTCCCGATTAATCCGTGCAAGTATCCTGGAATGTTGCTTTTTAGGGATTGGCAGAGCGGTTGAAAAGGATCGGAGCAATGCTTAAACCGTCGATTTCGACTTTCTCGCTTCGGTGCCGCGATTCCCCCGTCTGTTCGTCCGTCTCCGGCTTGCCTAAAAGACCTATTTCCGCCCTCGTCAGGTGAATTCGGTTTCTCTCCGCGTCCCGAATAATAAAAAGCTGCTTTCGGTTGCTTCCGTCCGGCCGTTGGTAAAGATTATTAACTGGCCCCGAAGCAGGCGGTCATTTTTATGAGGGTCCGTTTTATTTACCGTGACCGGATGGGCCGACACGAAATATTTTGAAATTCGCATTTCTCACGCGTCCGGAAACGTCCGCCCCCGTGCAACTTCAAATTTAGCGTGATAAGTCCGGGGAATGGCAAGTAGAGCAAGGGGTTTGTCGTTCGAAGCGAATACTTTTGAAGTGCGAATGGGAATAACCGGAGCTTGATGGATCCATCATCAAAATGGTGGTTGCTCGAGATTACGTGGGGAGAGAAACGCCTCGTGGCATCAGAAGGATTTTCTTCCTTCGGCTGAGAAAAAATTACGCGGCAAACCGATTCGAGGGCTTTTTTTCAGCCGACCACGCCAGTAGATTAGACGAAACGATTTAAATTTTTAAAAACCAAAAACGCATTCGGAATATCGAATAAACAAGCAAGTAACCACTTCGAGTGGGGCGAATATGCAAAGGTGTCGACGAAATTGCATCGAGAAAAACGTAAGATCCAATTTTTTTATGCACAATCTGACAAGGTTAAAACGATAAAATTGCTTCCGCTGAAGTGATATAAAGTAATCCGGATTAAAAGGTTGTTTTTGCCTTTGAATTAATTAGTACGTTCGATTCAAAATATTAATTATGAAACATTTCTGAATATTATATGAGGACGTTAATTTTTTTAATTTCTACAGAAGTTTAATGGGAGGGACGAAAGTCGTTCAAAATGGCGGGTCAACTGTTGACGAACGAAAATGGAAGACGAAGTCCTGCCGTCTGCAGCATTCGACGGTCGCCGTTCCGCTTAACACTTTTCCTGCTCTCCGGCACTTCGGTGGCATCCGCTCGGCCGCTTAGCCACGGACGCCGTCTCAGTTTTGGTTTAGACTCTTCGATGCGGACGGTTAGGTTAGGTTTCGTATGTTGAAATAAAACTGTCTGCTTTTTGTTATTATAGGATTATTAGATATGATAAAATCTTTTATTTTAATTATAACGCTAAATTATATTTATTTTGTGTATTGCGGTGGTTACTACAAATAATAAGTAGTTAATATTTTTTAAAAGCATGAAATAGTTCAAAACAGTCGCTTTTATGTGGTGCAACTTCGCAAAAATTTACGAGCGATTCACTTCTTTTTTTTTCACCGCACCGCACAAAACTCCATCTCTGGGGTTTTAAACTCGACCGCCGATGACTGCATTTCGAGTTTGCGTTTCCCGAAATTCGACAGTTTTCCGGGATGGTCCAATCCGATTGCTCTCCGCTGCAGGTTCGGGTCCGGGCGAGTTGTCATCGTGTTCCGTGCAGTTGGTTTCGCTATCTTCCGCCCAGGAAATTGCCACTTCGCGCGAGAAATTCCCGTGCATAACGTCTTTTCCGTTCAGAACCGCTCGTGCTTTGAATGATTTAAACGGTTCGCACCTGATGCAAAACGTCACCGCCCGTTTGTTGGAAAATGGAATAATGCGCGAGATGCTGGTCCGCGCCACCGCAATTTATGGTGGAATTAGGCTTTGATCCTTTGATCGTGGATTCCGTCAACTGTGCAGAATATTCGCGGCATCGTATTCGCATTTCCTCTGCCGTTACAAAATTTGACGATTTCCGCGAGCTTATTGCCGCCATTGCTGCCATCTTGGAAGTCGTAATGTTTGTAGCAACTGAGGAAGGCCTCTATTTTTGCGAACCGTTCCACGCGCTCCCATTTTACTTTTTGGAAGAATTTGAGCCGTTTTGACACTACTGCAATAACTGTCTCGATAATTCTCGTGCCACTTGCTTTTATGTGGTTCAACAGCTGCTGGAACCGTGCTTTCCAATTTGTTTTCCATCAGCAGCATAAAGCGAAAGTTACGTGTTACCTGTGGCGGCTTCACGCACCACTCTTGCGAACGCTGTGCATTTCGTGGTTGTGCGCGATTACACGTTCTGATCGATATTCCATCTCTCCGGGGAATTCATCCAAAGATAGTTGTTGACGGGGTTTATGCACGTCAATGAATTTTCGTCATTGATAATCGGTGACTGCCCGGATTTTAGCGAGTCCGTGGGAGTTCCGAGGTGATGTCGCCATTGTTCGAAAAAAGTCGGCTCCGAACTACCTGCACGAATCCGTTTCGACTTATCACTTGTGATAAGTACGAAGTTTCTACGGGTTCGATCAGTGGACCAGTAATCGTGGAAACCTTCTTTTTTTTATATTTCCCCATTAGAACTGTCGGTTTAAAAACTTCGTCTCCGGTATCGTGATGTCGGATCGCGTCTTTGCCTTCGACGGAACGCAACATCGTTCGGTGATCCGGCAATGATATCCGTTGGATTCCATCACCGAGTGCTCGAAAAAGTCGTTCCCGAAAAACAAATTGACGACAGCGTCCGAACATTCTCCGGAGAACGTGGCGTAATTTGGCATGCCGCGGCTGCCTCTTCGGACGCCTCCGAAACCGCTGCTTCGTCCACCGTCTCTCGTCGCCATCTTCGTTTTTATTTACGTCGCCTTCGACGATACCTGCTTCGTCGTCCTCCGAATCGCCGCATCTTGCGCGGTAATGCGGGACGTCGCTTCCGAATTATTTACATCGCCGTTACCGCCTTCGTCGCCATTCATCACTCTCCGAATTTGAATCCGGAAAGCTTTCCGATGTCTCCCTTTTCCTTCACTGCGAAGATTCGCAGCTGAGCGAAAAAAATTCCATTTCCACGTGACTGTGAAAGGCCAACTATTTTTGCACAACGCTCATTCGAAAATATCAATTCAAAGCTTAGCCACTCGGTGCAAAACAGTTAATAAAATTCTTTTTTAATCCCCATTTGAGAAGATTTCCCACGCACTCTCTTTGCAGGCAGAGCATTCGGTCGTCTATGCCGTCGTTCGACGCGAGGAACTTCAAACTTTCCAAGGTGTCAGCTTCAGTCAGGCATTATTCAGATGAAACCGTTCGCGTGCTGAACGTGAACAATGAGGAAACATTACGTGACGCAGGTACGGGAAAAAAAATTTAAATTATACAATATTTGTTCCATAATTTTAATATTTTTTTTTTTTAAATAATTACATTTAACAGATAAATCATTATCATTTATTATCATTCTTTTAAAATATTCACTTTATTTTTTAAAATAAGAACCTTTTTTTATTCAAATTAATTTATATTTAGAAGGCATCACAACGTTTTTTTTCCTAAAAAGGAAAGTAGCTTAAATTTTCCACTGCAATTTCTCTATTTAGGGACCTCTACTTTTAGGCCTACTTTTCACGTAAATAATGGATTTCAAGCTTTATTCGAAGCATGAAACCCATTTTTTTTTTTTTTATTAGTTGCATAAAAATAATTTCTCTCTTCTAATTAACATTCAAGAAATTCTAAAACCTCATCAGCATCGTAAAATAATTTTGTATTAAATTAATCTACCGTTTATGGTGAACTATCAACAAAAAAAAAAAAAATGATTTTTCCTTTTTCAAATTGCTTTAAAACTGAATTTATGGCAGCACTCGCAGTCTACTCAAAAAGCATTTCTAAACCTGTTTTTAACGATTAGATTAATCTAATAAAACAGAATTTTTTTTTTTTATTTTCATAGTCTGAATGATTTCAACTAAGAAATTAAACAATTTATTTAAAACGGTAAAATTCCCGATCTAAATTTAAACATCAACATTAGAGGAGTCTTTAAAAATTTAGTTTAAAATTGAAAAATTAATTTCACTGTCGGAAAATTTTTTTGCAATTCATAACATCAGTTTAAAATGTTCAGATCATCACCGCTTTCATTCATTTTTAAGTAGCAGCACAGGCAAACAAGTTCGAAAAATTTCCTTTTTCTTTTTTATTTTTATTTTTAAAAGCAAAAATATTATATTTATAATGTAAAAACAGTTTCGTTGAAGTAAGCTTTTCATTGATGGAACCAAACAAGAAAGTCTAAATTTCATGGTGGCTGAAGAAGCAGAAAAACAATTTTTTTTAATGGGGTAATTTTTCCTATACATATTTATTATATTCATTGTATCTGAATGGCCCGATTGCGCGATAATATTCATGTTTATACGATCTATCAAAATTAAATATAGTAAAATATTTTTAAGTGAGTAATTGAGATGCAAGATTGCTAAAAATATAGAAAAAAAACGCTTGTGCTGAATAAGTGTTTTTTCCCTGATAATATAAATTTCACATTAAACGTTTTTTTTAAATAATCAAAGATTCAAACATTTTTTTTTTTTTTTTGCATTTGATCAATCCCCTTAATCACATTTAACTTTTACCAGATTTTTTGTTACAAAAAATTAGATAAAATAACAAATCTAGGAACAAATTCCAGATTCTACTTTAAATTAAAAACTATCTATAATTGACGTTACTTAATATGTGAAAGTAAAAAACGTATTTAAACAAAAGTTAAGATAATTTGCCTTTCTTAATATTTTAGATGGACCCACGGTAAGGGTAGATAAGTGCTTAAACGAGAGTCGGCTTTTAGTAAAGAATACGTGTACGTTAAATGTGTGCTAAAAAAAATTGAAAATAATATTTAAAAAATAGTAAAGCTTTTCGATTGCAGAAGGACGATTGAAACATTACCCTTCGCCTACTAGTCAATTCTGAAGAGATTTTAAAGCAGAAGAAAAAGATCATTTACTTTAAGATTTGCTCTCGCATTTTATTTGGTTTATTTTTTTTTTTTTATTTTATTTTTTTTACTTCGCTGCAAAAACTGAAAAGTTGAGAGTAACAGAAAATAAATATCAGTATGATGAATGCGTTGTTAAAACAATTCTCCAAGTGGATTAAAAACTCTCCAGCATTACCTCCTGAACTCTTATTTTTATTTTTATTTTTATTTTTATTTTTAAATCACAGCCACTTTTAAGTGAGAATGAAATTCAAAATATCTTTTGATTAATTTATATACAAAACCCTTTCGGAAAAAACACCATTCAAAAATTAATTGTACTTTAATAATTAACGATAAAAATAATTGCAACGAATGGGCCCGCACCAGATGTACGCTACTGCTTCCACCTCCCTTTATTCTCCGTAAAATAACGTTAAAGTTAACTTTTACAAAGAGAACCGAACTGCACGTTTGGAAAACGCTTCACTAATGCACTTTTTAAAAAAAAATTTAAAACTTCTACTTCCATCCTACTGTTATTGGGGCAAAATTTAAGAATGCACGTTTTGCGGGCAAAAATTAAAATCGCGACCAAGGATCCTGCGATAGCTGGATTAATTTTATTCGGGAATCGTAAATAGCACAAGTAATTTGATTCCATTCGATTTCGACGGCGGAAGGACATCGAATTTCGGCATTTCGGAAATGCAAGCGTCGCGGGCGTCTGCATAATTCGAATGCACTTTCGGGCCCAATCGTTCCAATCACCTCAGATCGCGGGAGATGCATCGCGCAAACCCCCGATCAAAGCGGAAATTCCGAGTTTCATTCTCTACATTTACAATTAGACTAGAGCTCAGCACATATAATTGCATTAACCATTTGCAAAAGACTTTTCGCAAACATCGATACCAAATGAGTTCCTTATCGAGATGTAGCGGTTTTTGTTTAATTTTATTCATTTTTTTTTTTCGACATTTTTCCCTTTATTTCATTTATAAGTTCAATTTCTTAAAGCATTAATAAACGACAGGATAAGGGGGATAATACGCGATTTAAGGATCGACGAAAAATAAAATATTTTTTTCTTCCGTGATTTTTGCAATACGTACAACTTTAGTCGCATAGAAAATGGAATTTTTTTTATTCTCATTTTTAACAGCGAAAATGGGAGAAAAAAAGAAAAAAGTATTAAACTAAAAAACAACTATTTTTCACAATCCAACGAATAATTAATGGTATTTGAATTTAATTAAATATTATTATTATTATTTTCTTTATCATTATGATCATCTTCATCTTTGTTACCATAACAATATTTGTTATTGTTAATATTATTACATCAATTATTATTATTAATTAATCTACGCTAACAGAGGTATCACATTTGAATCTTCACCACAGTATTTCTTCGTTCCAAGGTAAATTCTTCTTTGCGTTTGTTTACATATTTCATACATTTTCTAGTTTCCTGAAAAGAAAAATTGTCACATTAGGTGTTAATCCCAGTGCGCGTAATTTATTTGGAATAGGAAAAAAAAATTGAAAGATTTTATTTCTTACTGCGATAGTTATTTTTTAAAGCGAATGCAGCAAAAATTGATGAAAGTATTTTTGAACATTGAAAATCGCTGAACGATTGCCACATTTGAAATAACTACATTAGGAGTCATCACGGTATTTCACTAAATTTAAAAACAAAAGCTTTTCTCCGATGTCAATCAAGCTTTTCTTATTCTCGCTTACAAGTAAAAGAGTGTATAAATCTATATAATTTTTTTTTTCAGATTGACTTTAGATTAACAATGTGTGAATGATTAAAGCGCGTTTCATAAAAAAAAAAAAAACCTAATATTTTTTTAAGCTAAAATAAGTGCAGTACATTAATTGTTTATATGGAATATACGTTTTTTTTTCTCTTCCAGATGTTCCCATCGAAGACTCCTTATTCCGGCAACCACGTTCCGTGATTTGTTTCTCATCAAACGATCTTGAATTCTTCATCGTTCAGAGTTGCAAGGTATCATAAAGAAAAAATTCGGATTAACATAAATAATTTACTCTTACATGGATCCATTTTTAAAATGCTTTTAGAAGATTTCGGAAGCTTTTGGTAAATTATCTTTTTAAAACTCGCACTTTGGGTGACTCTCGTTTCCGACAATATCAAGGTGCGAATGGCTCTCGTTTTTGCACCGTTTCGACAAATTTGAAATTCATCGCCTTAAAAGTCGTGGCTTTAAATTTTTTTACTCATCTATTTACTGCAATAAGGCGACTTTTCAGTTTTCCCTCCGTCTTCCCAATTCATCTTCAAAATTCAAGTGAAACGTTTACTTTTTTCTTTTTTACGACTATTTACAGAGACATTCATCAAACTTTGCTCGATCTGATTTCAAAGTGACTAATTTAACCGATTCGTAATAATAGTAATAATAATAATAATAATAATAATAATAATAAATAAAAATGAACAAAAATGATATCTTTAACCCAGAACAGAAGTAATCTGGTACCACGACATCTATTTTTTTTCCTGTGGACCGGAGTAAGATCATCCCCGCGCGAATACATCTATTACCCAAATCCTCTCATAATCCGCAATTCTGAACATCCGAATTATTATTTGACCGAAAATGGTTTCGTCTAGGAGATTCTTTCCAGCTCCTCTTCGAACGTTCTGCAGCTCCATTTTCCTTTTGCAGAATTCCCTCGGATTTAATCCACCTTCGACCGGTACGGAACAATCGTCACTTCTTTTCCTTTAATGCTGAACGTTCCATCCCTCGATCGCTCATTTGCCTTTTTCATAATACTCAACTGTTTTCCCTACCTTGAATAACAAATATTAGCGCTCTGCTTTCTCCATATATTTTCTATATTTTTCAATTCGGATTTCTTTGTTTTTCCGCCCAAATCTTGAATTATCATAACCTAGATTTCTGTGCTTTGATGCGCTTTTTCAGATGCCGATCATCTGCTTTCTTCCGTTTCGTTTTCTTCCTTTTCCCCTTTCACCGATTCTTCTCTGGAGCGAGAAAAGATTACGGAAAATCTAAAGGAATCACAGGTAAAAGAATCAGTAAATTGCCTGTCCTGCGGAATATCCTTCCCCCTTCACCCCCTTCAAACGCTTCCCTTCAAGATATGGCGGGAATGGTTTATTAAATCGGAACGGATACCGTCGGGTTTCGGTATGAGGAAAATGAAATCTTCCTATAAATTTCGTTTTTTAAAATTTCCGAACAAAGTCTTAATGCTGGATTTTCGGTCAAGGGAGAAACAAAAAAAAAAAAAAAAAGATTACCTTATTACTGGCAGGGATATATTCCCTCTACGCAAAAAATTAATTGTGTAACGAACATTAATTTGCTAACTTTTCGTTAGTGGAGAATGATGTGGCACATTGCTGAAATGAAAATTTTTCTGCAGCAGCACATAAGAGGCAATGATTTTTCAAGAAGTGCACTTGAGCACCGAGATCGTGCGCGGTTCAAATTAGGATTTTTCCAGGAGCGATTTCAACGGTAAAGAAATTCGAAAAATTTTCCGAAGATGGAAAAGGTTGACGGAGGAATACGAAAAAAAGCGTCATACAAACCTTTGCAAATGGTCACTAGATTCGAGATCAGGTACTACCAATTTCGGTTCATTCGAAATAACTAAATCCTGACTGCTGAAATTTAACTTAGTATTGTCTGGGTTGCTATTGATTGAGTTTAAAGAATTTTCCGATTTTTTAGGACTCTTGTTCTTCGCATCGTTCGAATCTGACTTCAAAAGCGACATTGTTTCAGCTCCCTCCTTTTCCTGTGAAGAAAAACAGACATAACCGTCAGCTTCGACAACCTAAGCCCGACCTGAGGCATTGTTCGGCATCAGTTTTAAGATGCGGCAGTGATTAAATGGTTCGTTCGCCGAAACCGTTGACTTAAGATTAATTTCATCCCGTCAGGGAACCGAACGCTTTGCGCGAGCGAGGTTCGCGCATCGTACAACTTTAGGTGTGGTGTTCGGAGAGAAATTTTCCACCGGGCGCGGAGATACTTTAGTACCCATTAGTAATATCAGGTTTTATTATCAGTTTTTTTCACTTCCCAATTCAGGCGTCGGACGATTCTCTAAACCCTTAGCCTTCGCGCCTGGAATTCTCAGCGACAGAAGCTCCCGTACGGAAACCGGCAAAAGGGCCTCTCTCTGCGCGGGTGCTTCAGGACCCGCAACACATCATCTATTCCGGCTGAAATCCGAGAGAATTTAGGTTAAACCGCGTTTCGTGTCGCCGGAAGATTAAACGCCAGAAACGAAAAATTCCGTCCGTTCCATAAACACGAAGGGGCCAAGCTCCGGGCCGATATCGTTCGGACGCGTTAACATCCGAGCACTTCACCTCCCGAAGCGGTTCGCCGGAGGACGTCCGGCAGTTGGGACCGAAGAGCGCCGCTGCGGGGCTTTCGGCACTTGGAGCGAAGGCGGCAAGAGAAAGGATGCAAAACTTTCTTCCAGGGGTTTCGCGGATGTTTTCTTTTAGAGTGCAAAATTTTCCGATCGATTACGGCTGCGAAGACGATGTACGTGGAAAATCCGATTGCGCTTATGCAACGGTAATTCAATTGGATCTGTTGAGCAACGGCGGGAACAAAAAAAAGAAAAAGAAGAAAAATTATCTAACGAAAAAAAATGTTTCGCAAGTATCTGGGACGTTGGGAAATAAAAGAAATCGCTCGCCATTTCTCCTCCCGCTCTCGCTATAGATCGAGGTTCGTGCCGATAGAATGACGTCCGATAACTGCTTCGGCGCCAACAACAGGCGTCCGTCCGGTTATTTCCAATGCCGCTTTCCTATTGTTTTTGCCGGGTTTGGCACGCGGGGGACGTGGCAGAATCATTTGCGGACGGCAAACGCTTAAAGTGATTCGGGACTCGTCGGCTTTTGGCTCCGCATCAGGTTGATTCCCGCTCGTGCCGTTTGCACGAAATTTAAATCGGTTGCGGAACGGCTGCAATGCCACGGCGGTCCGGATGAGGCTCTCGATTTTTCAACGCGAATCGCGTTGACACCGCTTGTAAAAAACGGGGAAGATTGCGCTCGGGGTCAAACGACGCCGATTAATATTAGAAAACTTTTTAAGACGTTCGACCGTAATAACCGTTCCGTAATAAACGTTTCTTTTCGAAAACAATTTTCGACTTCCATCCGAGCTCGGGCAATAAATTTTGTGTGCGAGACATACGCGACGAAAGCCGACCCAAATTCCTTCGAAATGCACACGAGACACGTTCGGTGGATTTTTAACACGTCCGCTCTTCTTTTGCCCCGTCGCGACTGCTCGTTTGCCTCGGCCGGAACCCGGGGCCGGATGCCGCGGCACGCTCCTTCCGGGATGCACGGGCATCCGCGTTCCCTGCTGTCGCGCGTTTCGAACGTCGACGTCCCGCATGCGGGCTCTCGTCTCCGAGATCCACGTTCGTTTTCGTCCGACGGCACCGCCGCACCCCCCGCTTCTCGACTCTCATCGCAGGCGTGTACTTACAATGTCGGAGTTGAGTTTCAGTGCCACGACCAAATCCTGCAAAATTTCCGTCTCTTTCGGTTCAATCAACTGAAAAGCGTGATTGAACAACGTCAGGTGGGCGAAGACACAGTTGAGTTGGGTGTGAAGGTTCAGCAAAACGACTTCCCTGAAGTGACAATGGTATAAATGCGCTAACACGTGAAATAACAGACGTAATATTTTACGAACTAATGACTCGAAAGAACTAGGAAACTCATTTGCTGCAACAGAACAAATTTAAAAAATTAGTCCGAGATCGGATCGTGCCGCTCGCGTATTAAGCGGAGCCGGGAACGAGTTTTGCTTAACGTACTGGCGCCGGACTCCCGAGGGCGGCCGGGGAGCGAAGGGGCGAGGCCTCGACGGCGAAGGAAGGAATTTTCGGCTTTCCGTCGTTCCTCGCGGCCGTCGTCGAGCGACGGAACGGCCCGCACGATTCCTCGCTTGACCGCTCGAGTCCGAAGGAAACCTTCGGATTTCCTCAGTTCATTCCACTTTCTTCGCGGTCTTCGCGTCGAACCATCCGCCTGGAGACGAGGAAACGGCCGAATCCTCCCGAAGCGTTGCGCACTCGGACAATTACCGTTACGCAGAAAGAATTATGCAAATGAGCCGTATTGGAACGCGATACGCCGTTTCCTCTTTCCCTCGCGGAGGTAAAACAACAGACCCATGAATATTTCATGAGACGTTGGATAATTTGCGTTTGAAACAATGAGAAGGGAAAAAACCGTCGCACCGGGGAGCGAGATTGTTCAACGGCGGGCGGCCCCCGGGGGCGAGAGGAAGCGGAACCCGACGACTTTCGGTTCATCTTTCTGGTCGCGGCAGTCGGTGCTCGTCAAGAGCTCTGCCCGCGTGCGGCAGAGCGCCCGAATAAACCGACCCGGAATCGCCGAATCCGACGACTGAGGGAGCCGTTCGTTCGCAGCTGGGAACTGCGAAAATACCAAGTTAAACATCTTCGTTGAGCGGCCCGGCGACCCGTCGTCGTTCGTCTGGTTCCACTTCACGGAACCGAAGCGCGGGCCGACGGGACGGCAGGGGTGGGGATCGTTCGAAATGGAAGGCTGCCGTCCCACCGACTTTTGCGCGAGGGCGTCGAAGGCTTCATCTCGCTGTCCGTTCGACCCGCCGATACTCTCGGTGCAGCGTTTCCTCTCGACGTTCGCGTTCTTCCCTTGACGCGGTTTGACCGGGGGTTTCCCTCCGCCAGGACGCCACGGTCCTCGCACGCTTCCGGTAAAATGGCGAAATGCAATCGGGAAAGCGTCAAGCCGCGGTTTAGGGGTAGGCTGAAATATCGCACTCGCAGATCTTGGGCATGCCGGGACGAGGAAGCGAGCGACGTGTAATTCGGGGCTGTTTCCGAAGCGGGCGTGCCGGGATAAGATCGAGGGCACGGCAAAAGTGCGGGCAACGATCGTTAAAAGCGCACCGTTGCGGCGGAAATTACGAGCGACGGGAGTGGCCGTTCGGAATCGGGGACGCGAGCGATCCACGTCGGAGAAGGCGACCTCGGACCGGCTCTGGCGAGGCAGACGTCGTGCAAATGGACGACGCGAAGCGGTGCAAATGCACGCTGCGCCCGATGCAGTCGCGGCCGACGCAGCGGCCGGGCTGCACTGACGCGTCGGGCGAACGGCGAAACGCCCGGATTAAAAGTGAAAAGAACCGACAACCCCGGGAACGAGCTGTTCGGCGCACCGCAGAGTTCAATTTTACTTGCGGCCAATAACGAAGGAGCGCGTTTTCGCCTCAATCGACGAGAGCTGCTTCCGCGGCCCCGGAAGGGATCGCCAGACGGGTGCTTGGAAGCATGGGCAGCCACCCTCTGGGGAGGCATCGGAAGCCTTCCGTTTCCACAAAACCCGGTCAAGCACTTAAAAAACAATCAAAACTCACCGTATTTAGTAGGAAATAGAGCTTCATCACTAACGGTTTTTTGTATAAAGGTCATTACATAATCTATATACTGGGGGGCAGGAACTCTCGTTTTCTTGCCCTTCTCGTCGAACCACAGATAGGTCCTGAGTCCAGGGCCATTCATTTCAGGACAGCCGGACATGGTGCAGAACTCTGAAACCGTCCCGTAGACTAGATTGATGTGTTCGAAAAACGCTATTGCTGAAACGAAAAACCGAGGAGAACGTTAGTTCGCCGTGCGAAAACTTTAGGAGCCAATTAACTCCGATCGGGAGCGAGAAGGCGAATCGGTTTAAAAGTTGTTTTGGAAACGGCAAAAATGTTATTGGGAATCGATCACGTTTCGTCCGGAGCTCGCCGAATGCACGGGCCAACTCTGACACGTTCGGTCCCTCCGGTCACGAACCAAGGACGGTGTCGGCGGAACGGCGAGAAATCGAGCGGGACCGCATCGCGGACGGCAAAGCTCTCGAGGCGAAGCGTCGAGAATGCATCTTCTCGAGCGGAAGTTCCCCTTCTAAGAACGCTTCTTATCGGCGATTTCTTGCTTTTCCGGTCCGACCGATTTTCAATCGCCGCTCAGCGTCGCTCTCGTCGGTCGCGCGTTCGAACGGTTCCGTTTCGCGCCCAATTTTAACTTTTTTCCGCGCGGTCGCCTCGCCCGTTTTACTTCGCTTAACGCTTCGGCAACGCCTCCTGCCAGGACTCGGATAAACTTCCTTAAGAACGAAAAGGAGAGTTGCACAAGGCTGGGGCCCGCCCGAGTGCCTCGCCAATTTTTATCGGGCCGCCAACTGCGTCGAGTCGCGGTGCACGGACGGAGGAAATCGCAGAGATTTCCTGACGTAAGCGGTCGAAAAATAATAAAATTCACTTCCGAAAAATCGCTCCTTCAATCCTTGCGGTTTGTGCGAAGGAAGAGATTGCGAAGCCTTCCCCGTTCGCCTGCGTGGCACGCGATGGAAAATCTGCCCCGTTTTGCCGCGAAAAGCGAGGCGGATGTTGCCACATTTTTCCGGCGATTGCTATTTTTTCTCTTTGTTATCGTCGATGAACGCGAACGGCGACGATGAATCGATGCCGCTCGGAATAATTTCGTTTGGAAATGAATTTTAATTTTTACTTTGCCTCGCATCAAATCCGATTCCGACGGCGGGAGGCCGAAACCGTCGTGGAAAAAGCGATTTCTCCGTCGGTAACGCTTTACACGATTCCGCCGTAGAAAACGCGAGCCGGAAGTAAAAAATGATTCTCTCCCTTTGAGTTTCCGCTCGTTTCGATAATCGATTTGCCCGGGCCGGGGATGTTCGAGAACCGCCGTCCGGCGGAAACGAACTTCTCATCCCTCGGCGAGCGCCAAAAAGGCCGGCGCTGTTGGGTCCACATCCTCCGAACGTCGGAGCAAGGCATTTCCCCGGCACGAATCTGTCAGACATATATTTATACCTTTATCTGTCCTTCCGTATAATTCGCAGATCGGTTCGTCCCGATGACGTCGCCATTTTGACTGATTGCGGATCGACATTCGGTCCGCCTTTCGCTGCTTTCCCCCGTTTTGGGGCCACCTTCATCCGAGCACCTTGTTGCTGGGTGCTTCGAAATACCAATTTTGCCTTTCACGCACTTCGGCACAAGTCAAACCTTGCATAACGGCAAAATTGCTTGCTTTTGACATTTCCATTTGCTCACAGACATTTCCTCCCGTCACGGGAGAAGTTGTCTCTAGCGACTGCAGCCGCGAAAGCGTTGACAGTCAAATTGCGTATCTGAAATTCATCGCTGCTCTCTCTCTTTCCCGCGGAGAACCCCTCAAACGGTCTCTCCGACGCTTCGCGAGAAAATGTGAAAAAACTACGAACGACTTTTGTCAGGACCGCCGAGACTTAAGTCAAGTCAAAAGGCCTGATCGGCCGTAAAGCAACTTTAGACGAATGTAAATTTTATTTGCTGCTGCTGCGGACGAGGGAAAACCATTTCAAGATTTTTGAAAAAGACGAGAAGAGCGGGTCAAGGAAAATATCGTCGAGCATACGCGATGCTTCGAGAAACTTCGCCGAACTAACCAATGCCGTCTTCCAAATGAAAATCCATCGGTTGAAAGAGTTTTTTTATAATTTTCTCAAATATGAGAGAGCACGCACAACTTTTACGGAGAAGGAAACGCTTTCGGACGAGTAGATGCCGGAAATCGGTCGAGGATTGCCATTTCCAACGCACGAAAACGTAAATCCGTATAGGGGATTTCTATTATTCAGGAATTCGTGGCGTTCCTATCTATCGCTATTTATAATGCTCAAAGTTATTACAAATTCGTGTCTTCTCCGTGTTCGTGATGCCGCAATGCTGCAGTGATCTCGGGAATTCGGCACTTTTTCCGGCATCTTTCCCCTGCGTGACCCGCTCTCGCCTCCATTAATTGGAGCGCATGTACCGGGAGTCGAAAGCTGAAAGCCGACGGTCTTGATTCGAACGAGCTTTCCCGAACGTCGGGAAACGACGTTCCCGACTTGCGACTGCCCTCGGACGTTCCCCAAGTCAAAGACTCTCAAACGGGTATTTTATCCCGTCGGCAATCCATCTCCACATTTCGCTTCCGGACACACCGCTGCCGACGTCTCGGCCTAACATCGCTCCCTGCCGCCCGACCACCGTTTTCAAACGGATAATTATTCCAATTAATGTATTAAGTCTCTACACGTCGGTGGCTCAACGTTATATATCGGAGATGGAAAGAGGACACTCTCGCAAACGGCAGCATCACCACCGCGCTCGGCACCCAGTCTCTGCCACAAAAATATCTCTCCTTGATTTACCTCAAGAGCCGTAAGGTTCGGGAAGTGCCCATGGCATGACGAATAAAGTTTTTTTTAAGGAAATCTGAATTTTCAAATATTCCGTTGGAAAATATCCTGCTCAATCCATCAGTTGCGGTGAAAATCTTTTGCCTCGGATTTACCGCAGGGAGGCCGCCGAAGATCGCCTTTTTCTCTTTCATTATTCTCACTTTGGGCGATTTTCGGAAAACGGCGCACTTGTGGGCGAGCAGCCCTAAATATTTTGTCTTTCTTTTGCGTTTCAAGTTGGGTTCCGTTACCGGGATCTTCCGCTGCTGATCACCTTTCGAGGGGGTAACGCGGGGAGGAGCAACAGAGGGAAGGAAATAAACGAAAGGAACATCACTCGGGATGCGATTTCCGATGCAGAAATTGATCTCGGTTCCGTCCTGCGGACTTTTGTCGCCGGCGGCTTTCTTCTGCTGTACCCCTCCCCCGTTTACCATCCTAAAGGCAAATCACATCATCATCCGTCCGTTATAAATGAGTCCGTCATCGCGATGGAGACCGTTTTCAAAAGATTCGTGACTCAGTTTTTTTAGTTATTAACATTTTATCTCACTTAAGTCGAGATTCAATGAGAGAGCTAAACGTGAGCGAGGAAAACGGAAGACCCTAAACTACAAAATTCTCTTCCGATGACATCTTCCGTTCGTCCAAGCATTGGGGAGCGATGCTGTTTTATATATATATATGCTGCTGATATATATTGCTGACATAAAACGAAATGTAACTGAATTGAATCGAATTCGGTAACGGCAGCGGCTGGATTTCCCCTCGCGCCTCACGGGATCGACCAAGTCAGACACGAAAACCTTTTTCGGATATTCGAAGCGAACCGAGATTGGCACGAAATTTCCACTTCGCTTTGGGAAGTGCATCAACATGAAGAAGTGCCACTTACTGTGAGATGCAAGCCACTCGTTGTAATCCAGTCCAGCTGGTAAAGCGACCAAAACCCTCAAATCTATGTCTTGCAATTTTCTTTCTAAAACGGCTTCCTCCAAATATAATTTTGGATCCTCGCCGCCGCTTGATGAAGGCTCTTTGTCTTTTCTTCTTGCTTTTCTGAAAAGAGATAAAAGCGAGAGCGTCAGTCGATGTGCTGCAACATGGGAGAATATCCGAAATAAAGCGAATGACGCGTTTAACATCGAGTCGAATCCCCGAAAACGTGAGATTCAGGTACGATTCTTCGGGAAATTCGCAGACTTTTCTTTGGAAAACTGGCAGGCTGCGATCCGGACTCTGGCCCAACCCTCCCGGGCGAATTCGTTTCATATGGAAAAATTCAAATACGGGTTTGCGATCGGCGATGAAAACGAGGACAGAAAGAGGGTTGATCTCTTACTCGAGAACTTCTCTATAGATTAGAAATAATCTGAGAAGAGAACATCTTCATAGAGAGATTCCATTATTTACAATAGAATTCTTCTCTCTCAGAGAGTTCTCCTTTATTCGGTTGTCTTAACGCGAACCGATGGCGGATAAATGAAATCGCACACTTGAAGAGGAGCAGATACGGTGAAGGAAAAGTTGCGCTTTTCGGATGGAAGCAGGACCGGAAACTCGGCACTTATGACGTGGCAGAAGCCGTGCTGAAAATTCAGAGCCGGAAACCTGAAAACCTCGGCAGAGGCTTCCAACCGTAGCGAATTCGTGCTGTCGCAGCTAAATCCCCGGGCTTTTGGGAAACAACGGAAATAAAATATTTCTCTCCGATGCGTTTTCTTCCGTCCACCGATTCCCGACTCGAGCGGCTGCGGGGAAAAAATACGCAGCTCGATTCGATCTTTAACGTCGCGCATTCCGCCCGCCCATTTGTCTCTGACCTTTCTTTGAAAGCCGAAAATCAACAGGTTTGCAAGCTTTGTGCATCGGTCTTTGCTGCAAGCGTCTCGACCCAGAAGTCGTTTCGGGCCGCGACGGAAGTACCAATCTCGCTTTCATCAAGTGTCGTAAAACCATAACCGAAAGGAAATGAAGCGAAACGAGAATGCGTCGAGCGGATTACATAAAAACCGAGCACGGAAGGAGGGAAATAAAAATGATTCAAATTTTCCCCGACGAGAAGATCCCTGCCGCCGTTCTTGGAGGCCAATTCCTGATGCACGAAAAGATTTCGGAGGCAAATATTCCAACGATAAACGGTCAGCTTAACAATTTGCTGCCGCTCGAATCGTTCGAAACGACGTTCTGACTCTTGGAAGCGGACTCTTTCCAGGATGACAAGAGGGAATCAGGTTCGATTTCCCCGGCGAGACCGCGGCTCTGCTCACTCTGGTGCCGCGAGGAAATTATCCAGTGTTCGACCGGGATTCCGAAATGTGAGAAATCACAGGAGATGCCCCCGAAAAATTGCCACACGGTACACGACAACACCATCTGGTTCACTGCTTTCATTCCACAGAGGATAAGTTAATTGCAATTAGATTTCACTTGCGTAATTACGCTGTCAAGGCAAATAACTGTTGCCGATTCTTTCGCTTGTTAAGACCGTCTTCGAACCATGAAGGTTCGGAAAAGAGCGTTTCGACGTGTCCTCCTCCGTCATCTAACCGACCGACACGACGCTCTCTTTACCTTCCGATGCCACGTTCGCTCAAAGATCTGCTTCCACGACGCATGTGAAAAACGTGACCGACGCGTCCACCGCCGATCGTGTCCTTCACGGGACGATTGCACCACTTGGTGCAACTCCGGAATATTTCCACTTTTTCTCCGTTATATTTTCTCCATTCCAAAGATGGCTTATCCGTCCGGAAAACGTGGCGGTCAAGCGAACAGTCGCCGGACGAAAGCGATTCGCATCAACCTCGAAACGTTTGCGACCTTCTTTCTCCGAACGGGCCTCGCTGTCTCCTTGTCCCTCTTCGTTGAACGCGATGCTTTTGAATTTGTCGTCTCCGTTTGATGATGCGGCCGATGCTGCCCTACAGCGGAGCTTTGGGCTCTTCTCACGTCTCCTGCAGATTATTTTACAACTGCCGATCCGGTTTCTTCCATTTAACGAATCTTTTTCTTTTTTTGCAAGGGGAAAAGATACGACGGGGAGCCAAAAAATGTACATATAATACATCGCGGAAACGGGCTCCAGCACGAAGCGAGGATCGATTCTCCGCGGTGCTCATTCGCCACGCGCGGAAGAATGCCGAATTAAAATTATTTTCGGACAAGAAACTAATTGAATCGAAACAAAGAAAACGCAAAGGGATGCGGAACAAGAGGAAAAAATCTCGAAAAATCTGGAAAACCGGAGATGTTGGAAGTGGCGTCAGACATTTCGGGAGCCGTCTGACCGCACACGCGGACGTTTCGTCATCGATCTGTCCGAATAAAACTTCTGCGGGCTACGTGTGAATGGGGCAACCCAATGGTCGTCTGCTCTCCTTCGACATTTTCACTGCCGCGGTTATTCGGTTGTTTTGACGTCCATAACCGAAACTCGACCGCTGACTGCTCGGACGAACAAAAAAATTGCAAACGAAAGCCAAAGCGTTGTTAACCTTCGTACAGTGGCTAAATTATTTTAATCTTTAATTAATTTAACTTAAATGCCGAAAACCGCCTTCGGATTCATGTGCTGCGAGCGTCCCGAACAACAGAAAGAACGGAAAATTTTTTTTTTTCATTTTACGTATCTCGATCATTCCGACATTGCTCTAATGAATGAATAAATCAATTTCTATTAAGCTTGAATCACCCGTGCTCGTGGACCGCATGTAACAACGCATGAGCCAATATAATTAATTAACTGATTTTAAGTTTTGAACCGTTTGCAGGACGGGAGGAAAAAAATCACCGATGCAATCTCTTGAAGCTTGCAACCAAAGTTAAACTTAAATCGAAACGGAAAACTGCGTGTAAAACGTGAAAAATTATAATTCATTCACATAATATGAAACCTCTTTTCGACTTACGAATTGATGAGTAAAATAACCAGCTCCCTCACACTTCAGCATAGTTTACTCTAGTTGTAAGGTATGGTATTTAGACCATTTAGATACATATATTTTAAATAACGATAAAACATCATTATTGTCCAGCTTCTTAATTTATTCATCCTGAAATTGAGATGGACCGAATGGGCATGATGCATGCAGACGTGGCCGATTTAAACAACCTGTTTATTGAAATGAATGAATGAATGAATGATAAAAGTCAAATTAAATCTCCATCAATTACGAATAAACAAATTCGAATTCCAAGATCAACGAATCAAATTACGATGGAGAAAATTTTCTTTTGTTCTTTTTTCTCCTCCTGGAAGAAATTCCGTCGGGAAGGATACCGCATTGAGGCCGGAAAGAAGAATTACCACTAAATGGGCCTCGACGTGATTGGAAATGGAAGCGAACGAGATGGGATTTTTGGATTCGGGAATCGGAACGGTTTAGAGAAATGTAAACTTTAACGGAAACTGTCACACAGCACGGCAGATCCTCTCCGAGAGGAATCAGCGGGAAAAAGGTCGATCCCCCGGAAGCGCCCGAGCGATTGCAGACGAAACTTTTAAATAATTCAAAACGGTCCCCGACCGTTCACGCATCTTGGCTTCCGATCGTGGCCGCGAATTCAAGTGAAAAATTTCCCATTTGAGATGATAACACCGATCAAAATGTCCGCCGGCAACGCGAGAAACGCGCTGTTCCAACAGGAATCAGAGTGAGCGTTGGGCACGGCGCCCGGCAGCACCCAACTTCGGTTACCGCATACGAAGGAGAACTTAATCCGGTGAGTTTGGCCGAACAACTTGGCAGAACGCGCCGAGCGACCGGAAGCTTTGCCTTTCTAATTGAAACGGACTTCACAGACGCAGGCAGCCTTTCTTTTTCCTTTGCCAGCACGCCTGCTTTCGTTCGGTACCTCAACCTTTCCGAGCCTGAATTTAGCCACTTCATCGGCGCGTCATCGATTCGTGATTTCCTTCGGAAAAACGATGAGAAACAGCACGATGACATATTTCAAGTTTACGTAATTTTTTCTTCCTTTTTAAACTTATTCACTTCAATATTTTTCCCGTACGATCGGCGGATGATTTTTTTGCTTCCACGCTCCAGTAACGCGATGTGTAACGCCGCATGTGGGAATCCAACGGCACAGAATGGAAACGGAAAAAACAAAAAGGTTTGGGGCCACATCGAGGAAGACAAAAATCCATTAGTTAGTTCCCCCAGTTTCCACCCTTTCCCAAATACAACAATCACGAATGCAAATAAATATTTACAAAACAAGCAATTCATTTCATGAAAAAAAAAAAGAATTAAGTACAATTAAACCGGCAAAAATTGAGTATTGTTAAAATTGCGAGGGCAGTAATTTTTATACCGTTCTAATGACACGGCACACTTTCCACTTGTGATACATTTCCTTACGTCACACGCCCTTATAGGAAGCGGACGCCTGTTAGAAAGTTTCGAATTTTCTAGTCCGCGAAAACTATCTCCGATGATTTTCCGGCTCGGAAAATTTTCGGCAAAACAAAAACCGAAATCGATTTTTTTTAAATTCTCCCATATTTTAGCAAAAATCTCATTAACGTGCGGTCATACGAAAAAGGGAACCATCCCTTTGTGGGCTACCCCTCGGTGTTGCCATCTTAATGCACGGCAAATATTAAACCGATCACGCCTTAAACCCGCATGCTTAATATATATATGGCGCACACCTTGAACTTCCTTTCTCCTCAATTAACGTACAAGGAATTCATTATTTACCGACTTAAACGTACATTAAGATTTGAATACGCAGTAGACGCATTGCAAGCTAACCGTGAACTATGGAATCACATTTCCCCGTGGGCGAGCAAGAAACGAGGCAACTCGAACGTAATTAGGAAACGCAGGAGCAGCCCACTTTGAAAGGATTCAAAAAGAGAAAGAAAGAAAGGCGAAAAATGTTCCAAAAAATATTTAAATTTCAAACGACGCCGAAAGGAGCCTTTCAGGATCGCGGGGGGACGGGAAAAAAAAGCCGGCAACATTGACAAAAACAAATTTCCCCACTGCGTCGAGGAACGTCCTCCGCTCGATGCCCGAAATCCCACGAAAGAAGCGGACGTAACAATCAAATATTAATTCATTGAATTTCATTCCTAAATGTACGTCAACCTTGTAAAACAACCCGCATGAAAATGGAAATGCTTTGCAAAGGGAATTCAACACGCCGAATCGTTCGGATAACTGCTTAGAAAAGGGAAAAAACTGCTAAGGAAGAAAAAACAGTAATTGTGCAACGTAAGGCCGCAGAGCGACTAACAATTCTCACATTTCACCCTCAAAAAGGAAATGAAACCCTGTTGTCAGAACGGGAGAATAATTAATAAGGGAAAGAAAGAAAAGATAAAGAAAGCCAAGAGTTTAACCGGCCGGGCCCAAGCTCCAGATCCCGCTTCTTAATCGCCCGTTTTATTTCTGCAAAATCCCGAGGAAAAGCAATCCCGCCGCTGCCCCGAATCAGACAAAGGAACTGAAAATTCTCCGTTAAGAAAGAACTCCTTTAAAAAATCTCATTAATGGCTGGAGGAACATGTCAAAACGATGGGAAACGCGGCACAAAATCGTGATTCACAGAAAGAGAAGTCATTAAAAATCTTTTACAGCGAGTTTCATCATCATCGGTGACAGAAAGCGGAAGAAAAGCTTCGGTTATCCCGAAACAGACCGGAAGCCGGCCGGGTACGAGCGAGCTCGGACCGTTACCGGAGCGTCGCGCGATCCGCCGGCTGGCTCATCCTCCGTGGCAAATTTAGGGTAAACCATCGCGATCGCTGCTCCCGGGGGCATCGCAACAACTGCGGTTCGGATCCGGACAAGCGTTTCGGAAAACGTGGAGTGCGAAGACGGAAGCAATGAAAGTCAAAAATAAGAGGTCGAAGGGAAGTTTCGGATGGTTCCCGTGCTCGTCTCGCGCAACTGTAAACTTCCGTCGTTGGCTTCCGGTAAACTTCGGGGAAGGGGGGGTGGGTGCGCTTGCCCTGCAGGACGACAAAATCGCGTTCGGCAAGTGCCGCCAACCCCGAATGCGCAGAACTTCGCGGTCGGTCGACCGCGCAACATCCGCCTGATTATTCCAATATTAACTTACCTTGAATGAAGGCAGGAAAGCTCTTTGATAAGAAAGCGATTAGATAACGGAAACAAAGTTCGAAACGTGCTGTCCGAATGCCAATTCCACCGCCGCCGCCGATAACAATTTTTTTCATACGAAAACAAAACAACTTTGTAATGAACCCAAATTCCAAACCAGTCCAACCGTACCGCGAAGAGGGGACGAACTCGAATTGGAAATGTCAACACATCTCGCGCGGCACGTTTCAAGCGTTCGGGTCCGAAATCGAACGCTCCGAATCGGCCGCGGGAAACTCGCGACTCGGGCATCAGATGCCCTCGAAAAACCCGACCCAACCGTCGCACGCCTCTTCTCCCCGCGCCTCGGGTACCCGATAAAGCTATTCTGCGTTCGAGCCGGTCGAAAATGCTGCGAATCCGCCGAAACGCAAGCGCGCTTCGATGCATCGGGATCGAAACTAATGCGGGAAAAACAAACTTAAAATGACGTGGAATGAATCAATCCACCGCCGACGGAAGGCGAAGCCGCACCCCAACAATTCCTCCGACATTTCCTCTGGGTCCCGGTCTCACGAACCGAAGCGGTGTCCGCCCGCGGGGAGGAACCGCCGAAACTCCAGCTCCCGGGCTGTAACTACACGTAAAGTTCTTTGGAACTTCTGAAAACCTTAACAAATCGAAAATTGGAACGTCGCGGGGTAGGAAGCTCCCACATCGTGCAGCGACTTCCATCGGACGAGGAGCGCGACCGAATCCGGGCTCTTCGTCCCAAGGTTCGAACCGAGCCGTTTGAAAATCCAACCGCCCCCTGTTGGCGGTCGCTGCTGCCGTCGTAAGGGGGAAAGGGAAGGGAAACGAAATTGGACTAATTTCCGCCTTCGTGCGAATGGCCGAATTTGCGAGCCACAAGCCGGCGTCGAAGAAAATTCGCGAGACAAGAGAAACCTTCGGGGTCGGACCTCGCGAGAACAGAGGTTAGGCGAATGCGGAGGTTAAGAAACGCGCGCTCCTCGGAGCCAACGACGATCGTGGCATTAAGTAACTGGTAAAAATTTTCCGGCGCGCGATGCCTCTCGTCGGGTCACCAAATCCGGGAATGTTATTTGCGAAATTCCGTCTTTCTTGTAAATTGCTCTTCCCGACCTGTGCCTTCCGCCGCGTCGCCGTCATTCAAGGTGGACGAGGGCACAATCGACAAACCCGATACAATTTACTGTTACTTTTTTCATTCGGTTTCAAAACGTGGCCATTTTCCTCTGCTTCTTTCGGATTCGATGCAATCTGTTTTCGCGTGTCCACCAACCTTTTCCGGCCCGCAGCAGCAGTCGATGATGCACGAATCCGCTTCAACGCGGGGATTCTTCCCGGGCAACTTTCACATGAAAATGTGAAAATTCTGCATACCCCCGGGGGTCACGCGTTCTCTTTGCTGTTGCCGCTTGAACGTCTCCACGCGAATGTCGGTGGAAAGTTCAGCAAGATCGCCTCGAAAATAAAAACTCGGAAAAAAAAAAAAATAAAATTCGCATAACGCATTTGGCATTTTTAAATATACTTTGCACGTATGATATCGATATTTGTCGAGATTGTTACGAATGTAACGTGGCCGTTTTCCCAGACTTATTTTTTACGTCTACTTCGACACATTGATATTACGTGCCACTCAAAGGGCATCCAGAGCGAAACTCACGTAACGCCAACCATCTGAAGATAAAATTAAGTTACTTGTTCCCCAAGCTAAGACGGGAAAGCAGGTTTAAAATTATTCCTGTCGGGCTTCTTGCTTTTCTCGGGAGTCTCCCAGGCGTCCGCGCGATGAATTTTTCCTCCTCGGAATGGTCCAGGTATTAAAACTGAAAGCGAGAGACGGACGCGCGATACCGTCCCGATGCGGTTCGTTCGGAAGACGGTGCCGGGTTCGAGCCTTTCCGGGACGTCGCCATGGGTGCTTCCTGCCCGCCGCCGTTTTCCCAAGCGGTTCCTCCTCGGCTTTTCCCAAGCCGAAACCGGTCCGCTTCTTCCTCCCAGCACGTCGTTAACTCTTCATTTTTAATTGCTTTTCCCGTAATTATCATTCGGAATCGTCGTGACTCGAGCATCTTCCCGTTCTTTTCCCGTCCTCGTTTTCGGTCGTTTCCTTCGCCTCGGCGTAATTCCTTGTCCGACCGCGAAGACTTGCGACCGAGTCCTCTTTCACTGTGCGAAATCGGAACTGCAAAATCTGCTCCATTTTTCCGCGTAACTCTTCTTTTTACATTTTCTGCTTCCACGCAAGGCTAATATCTCGCGTGCCATCGATGCGACGAGACTGACCTCAATAGAGTCGAACCCCGGAAAGAACAATTCGATTGTTCGACGCCTCCTCCCCCATTTGCCCCTTTTCTCGTGAAAGCAAATTAATTTTTCCTTTTAAGTGTTTTCTTCCTTTGGCGAGCTTTCCTTTGACCAATGCTAAAGCCCTTCTTTCAATAATTCCTCTCGAGGATCGCTCGCCTCGCGGTCGACTTCGCAGCGAGACATGCGAACTCCCGAATTAACGAGAGTCTGACATTTAACCTGTGGCAATATTTTCAATTCAACTCGGTTCCAGATACCCGATCCGGAACCGCGATCGTGACAGAAATGTCTTTCCCTTCGTCGTGTAACAAGAGCGGAGGCAAGTCAAGGGCTTGCGGAATCGTTCTCCTTTCAACGCGCGACTGCGAGAGAAATCCGAAAAAGACCTACTGCCTTAAGTTATATCAAGTTTATTATGCAAAGTCGATATTTCAGACCAAATTGTCCGGTTCGGAGGGGAGACGAAACGAGGCGAGTTACAAACCCTTTGGGACGAGGCGATCGTTCTCCGGGCGCGATTTCGCCACTGATCGGCAACTGCCAAAAAGCAAAGGTTTCGGAACTGCACGGCGCCGAGCGGCGGGCCTGGAGGACGACGGATTGCGGAGGCCGCGCACCGGGGTAAGCGAGAGGGAACCGCTCGACACGAAGCTCCGCTTGTTTTGGCGAATGCCACACCGCCAGAAAATGTCGAGGTTACGGCAAAGGCGAGTCCACGAGCGTTGTCGCTCAATGTTTTATGTGGCAATGGGCGTTGTGAAGGCGAACGACACTCGCGAAGCAGCGCGTTTTGGGGATGGCGCGAAAATTTTCAAGCAAAAGCTTTTTCCACGAGGCGATATCCCAAGGTTTGTCTAATTTAAAATATTAAAAAAGCTATTTTCAGGTTTTTTTTCTTTTTTTTCTCTTTTTTTTTTTTACCAAGCATAATCACAGACTTTCTAATTTTATCAGAGGTGATGCCTTGGCGTCATTGCTTCAAAACTCGGGGCTTTCTTTAATCTGCGTTTAGACTTTCCGAAATGGCAGAAAGCGAAACGGAGCGATAAGCCGGTGAGGAAAGTGCCGTCGTCGTGCCAATCGCTTCCCACTTGAGGATGCACCTCAAAATCGTTTCAGTTTGACATCATTCACGTGTCCAGTAGGTCTGAATTCGTCCAAATCAAGCGATTCAAAGGGAAAAGCAGTTCGCTAATTCGCATGCCGAAGAACTCCGCGTTTCCCAGGCGATATCTCAAAACGTTTAACTTCCAGGGCTTGGCGATGCGAATAATTCGCAGGGAATCGACCCGAACCAACGAGGAACCAACCACTCTTCGATCGTCTTTCACGACTCTCCCATTATCCTTCCTCGGTGTACAATGCTCCGTGAAGCACATGTATAACGAAAGATAAATCTCAATCGAAATGCCAGAGAGAGGGCAGAATTTTCAGTCTAATGGCTGCGGAACGGCAAAGATATTCCCGAGAAAGGGCGATCTGGCGGTCCTGAAAGGATGATTGGAAAGTTGGACGAAAGCAGATTATGGTGATTTTGTCGTGGACGAAGGACAAGTCACGATATTCAAATTTGATTAGGGCCTTAACGATCCAATTAGGACGATTAATGGCTTAGACGAAAATACTGTGCTTTATTAGAAATGCATAATGATCAATTATTACAGTTCAGAAAAAGGGCATGCGAGCAACGAGCAGAACATGAATGCGTTTTCGCGGGGCATTTGCCTGCAGAATGTGCGTAAATAAAAAACAAAACCCCGCGATTTCGCCCACAAAACTCAATTTCGGACGCTTTATTCTAGACGCAGTCACCGAGCGCATGGTGAAACAAACGCCGTGGCAGCAATCACAATGCGGTAGCCGCCGAATAGGTCTTATCGTGCGGGTTCGAAACCGGGAAATTTCGTGAAAGCGTAGCGACGTGATATGCCGGCGCATTGCGATAATCGGCGAACGGCAAAGTGATTTCGATGAATTCGTACGTGGTGCGCGTGCGTCCGCGAATCCACTTCGAAAAATCGTACCCGCCTCGCAGGCTACTTCCGCTCGTCGCCCGAAGGAAAAATCAGACCGAGGCGAACGCCTTTGCCGGAAGCTAGGAAAACGCGGCGACGCTAAGCAATCCCGATGCGCGGACGGTCCGGCGTCCGAGGTATGAATTCCGCCGTCCGGGATACGACCGGAGAATAATCTCGCGTTTCGATTTCACTCGGCGAAGGCGGAGGATTAGGAGGAAAGGTCGCGCTCCGATAGCAAATTGCCGTACCGGTTCATAGCAAATTTAATTTCTTAAAATCGCAGCGGAATCGAAAATTCAATAATAATCGCAATTATAACAAATCATAACTTATTTGATTCGCAATCGAAGAAACAACTGCCAAGAGGGTCATTTCGGGAAAAGCAAGTCCATTAACGACATTAAAGGCCCGGACAAAAGGTACGAACTGCGATATATAAATAAAACATCGGATTTGTATCGCTCTGTTTGCTTAAGCACGAATCACAGCATCGGGAGCACATCACGGTCCTTAAAACTAAATAAAATAATTCCGCAGAGCGATCGTTCCCTGCCCTGCATCGCAGTTTTCTACGTGGCGCTAATTGCAGCAAACGAAATTCACAGAGAAGCACGTTACTTTTACCGGGGTCGACCTTTAAATGCAGGTTCAAACGGTGACCGGCGAGATCCGCGAGGCTTTGTGGGTTACGAGGATCATTTCACTCGATCGAGGCAAATCCACAAGTAGCGGAAAGCAGAACCCTCGCATCTGAAACTGTGCACCTCCGATGCCAAGGAGGAGGAAGCTGCCTGCCACGGACAGGCGAAGTGTTCCTTTGTGAGCTTCGGGCAGATCCGAGTCGGAAACTGCCATATTTATGCCCTCGAATGGCGCAGCACGCAAAACAGGCCATGAAGGAGATAATGGTCCGCACCATTGTCGGAGCAATATCGCTGGAATCGAAGTTGAATGAAAGCAGGGGAAAACAACTGCATGCCGGTAACATACATAAAGTTTCCATCCACCACGTATATCCACCAGGCATTCTTTATTTCGAAATCCTTTTATACCCAACGTCTTTCTCTTCGAGTACCAAATTGTTTTTAGGCAATTCCTATTTGTCTCCCGGCGTGACTGCATCTCTACTGGAGCAGTGCTGCAGCACGCTTCATCAACTAAAACTGCTGTATCTACGGGGACAGCATATTTAAGGGATTTCCCGGGGAAATCTGTTTCAGAGATGCATCCGATAAGCCAAGCCATGCTTAATGAGAAAAAATGGAAATTCTTGAGAGCACAACCGGAGCCGAAAGTCATTACAGGTAGGCAAATGCTTTAATTATTTTCCGTGCGTGCGATGAGCGAATTAAAGGTAACGGTACAAGAAATACAAGAAACCAAGTGCCGCAACTCGGACTCTTGGGAAACTCTCTGCCAAACCGTAAATTCGAAGGTTTCCGCAACAGAACCACCTCCGGAGGTGAAACGTCATCGCACAAAATGCGGCCGCGACGCGTTGAGAAATTAGAAGTGCTTGTTAAATGTCCGTCGTAGAAACGGAAGCTCCGAGAACCGGAACTCCGACGCAAGAGACGAGGCGAAGGAAATTGGGAACGTCATGACTTCAGAGCAATAATGGGATGCCAGTGGATAATAAAGATGACGCGAGATAAAAAAAAAAAAAAAAAAAAAAAAGAAGTTTATCTCCGGTTTGCGTGCGCGGCATGCACGGGAGCGGTCGGGAATCTTGAACGAACGCGAAAGTCGATTGAACGGTCTCCGAACCGTCGACATTACGGCTGAGCGTCAAACGAGAATACTTTTTTTTGAGTCGGAAGTACTTACGCCACGAGTCCTCCGAGGAATGCAACGGGCGCTCCGCTGATGAGGCGAATTTTCTTGTGACACGAATCGAGGAGGCTCAGACGTGGAGAGATATCGTACATGGAAGCGTTCGTCGTCGACGGCGGACTCTGTCCCGACATGAAAAGGGATCTCAACACACCGGAAGTTTCCATTCTCATCTTAACAGGTTTTTTTTTCTTAAACAGATCACCTTGTATTACAAACATGCACGAAGCGATTCGATGACCAGGGTGCTCGTAAGGTGTCGCAGCGGATTTTCGGCTCCGCCTATTAATTTAAATGAGTCGTCTGCTTTTCCAAAATTTTATCGTTTCGGACTTTTCCCCATTTTATGGCATTTCAGAAATTTATGGAGTCGTTCAAAAAAATAAGAAAACACTTCATGCTTTTTACGATGTTCACACTGTCATCACTTAACCCCCCTCCCTGATGGAAGAAAAAAAAAAAAAAACGTAAGTGTGGCCCGACCTCCGCGATAAAACCCGTTTCGAACGGCAACGCGCTTGCCGGGTTAAGGGATCGAGATTCGGAAACAGTAAAAGCTAACCGTAATGGGAATTGGCGTCGTGAAAAAATTTCCGGAGAGGAAAAAATGAAGTGTGAAAAGTCAATAATTTCCGTCGATAAATTAAACGAAGTTAAGGTAAGTCTTAATTAACGTAGCGCCGGTCAAATTACATACAAATATGCTCGAAGTTGCGGGACAACAATCCGAAATCGGCCGCGTTCGTCCGCGGAAGAAATCGGGAAAGGAATCGCATTTTATTAAAACGCGAAACCGATCCGTCTGCATCGGTCGGACAAGGCACGGCGGATGCCTGAAGAAGCCTCGTTCTTCCCTTCGGGAGAATTCCGACGACGCGAAAAGCCGCCGAATGCAACAAAATATTTTCGGCAATTCCAATTACAAAGGCCGATTTAAATCGCCTTCGGTCACGTAGGGAGCGCAACAATGGCGAGCCAAAAGAGAGAATTTTCTGCAAATCAAGGCATTCCCTTAAATGCGTTGCTCATTGTTGCAAAAATCATCGAATTTCCGCACAACTGCGCTTCGCATCCTAGAACACGAAAAAAATGCCAAGAGCGTTTTACGCAAATGCGATTACAGCCCCGACCATTGACACTCATCCGGTGACGTTCGCTTCAAGCGTGGAAAATGTCCAAGTAGCAGCCTTAATTGGTGGAAACAAAGGAACCGCTTCTCGGACCGATGACTTCGTCACCCGCGACGACGGGCACGTCCTATCCGGATCAAAGCCCTCGCGAAGCACGGGAGAGGCCATCGGCGCTTCTCCCAACGGTTTTCTTTTCTCTGCCGGAGACAATTCGTCCGAGGGCGAGAACCGAAATCGATGGTCCCGCTTGCCATTCGTCTCACCTTCGGCGATTTGAAAAGAACAGAAGCAAACGGAAGCATCCTTTGCGAACCGCGGGGAGAACTAGAACGCGCTCCGACTGCGATGCTTTTAACTGCGCAGTAGTCTCGAATATGTTGTCGGGAAAACGGAGCCAAACGCCGCGGTGGAGAACGAGGCGCTCTCCCCTCCCGCTCATCCGCCGGTGCGGGACGCAACCTTTCCGCTTGCACGTCGCCGACCAGCGACCAAACCCTGCATGCGGACGTTCGAAAATATGCTCTCCGCACAGCGAAAAAAGATGCGAAAGAACGAAGCACGAAGGTCAACGAAGGGTTAGAGAAATCTCGAGTGATGTAATGCATCGCCGGGAGATCGCGAATGGTCAGGATGCGACGTGCGGCGTCCGTCGGGGGGTCCTTTCGCACCTGAGGCCGAAGCGGCAGGTTCAACGAGAACGAAAAACGGAACGGTAGAAAAAAAATTTCCCACCCGGGGCGCGAAAGGAAAAAGCAAAACCGGTCGAGGCGACACGCGAGGAAAATCACAAATTGATGGAAACGTCGAAAAGCGGACGGTTGGCGGCGGTCGGACCGCGTCCGACAACGGCGAACGCTGCCGCTGTTGCACGCGTGTGACCGGGAAAAAGCTGCCGTCGAGCGCCTCCGAGGCGTTTCTACATTTCGAAAAGAGAAGGGCTTGGCCCCGCGCCGGAAATGGGAAAAAAGGAAAAATGATGGCGGAAATTGGAAAAAGAAAATTATTTTGCCGATGCGAAACAAACGAGGAAAGGCGGCAAAAAAAAAAGCAAATTTAACATTGCCAAAAACGGGTGAAATCGGGCAAAAAAAAAAGAAAAATAAAACCTGCCACGAACGCTGAAAAAATATCCGGTAATACAAGTCCGTGATCTAATGCCCCATATTTAAGAAAAAATTCAACGACATCCACTCGCGAACGAAAAAATCCATTTTGTTAAAATAAAAATAAGAAAAAACTAAAGAAAAAATAATCGGAAAACGGAAAAAAATTAAAATTAAAATTTGAACGTAAAAACGAAAACAAAAAATAAAATAAAACACAAACCGACACGAACCGCTCGGAAAGTCGTATTCAACTAAGCTAAAAACTGAAAACACGGGCTCTATGGTGAATGTGTGACTCATTCACTAAGCACATAGACTAAACAAAGAGATAGAGTACACTCGGCGTCAAAAGCAGGCGAAGCGTACCTGGAAAATTTTTAACGTTCAAATTATAATCACGCGAAACTGCAATAAAATTAGGTTTAACGAGCAAAGTGAAAATAACTCGGGCGTGCGAATTTCGAACGGGCTTACGTCGTGCCCCGTGTCGGCTCGAAGGAGGGACGGTGCAAAGCGGAGGAATCGCCGAGGCATGCGGGAACGTCCCGGGGGATGCAAAACGGCCACAAACGAGAAAACGAACCCGTCGAAAACCGGAAGAGGCAGACCGCATCCGGTAACGCAGCGCAAATGATAAGGAAAAAAAAATTGCGGTAGGACCGACACAGTTAAGGAGGAAAGAGCTCGGGCTGTGGCCGTTAAAAGTTCCACGGATGAGGAATAAAGGCGGAAAACGCGGGAAGCACTGCACAGGCACATGCAGCATGTGCCAGCACTTACCGTTAGCGGATATCGTCAAAGCGGACGTCTCGAAAGGCTTCGATGTTTGACGGCAAGATCGGCCTGGGTATTCGCATGTGCACGGCTCCAGTCGTGGCCCGTGGACTCGTAACGGGATCTTCCACACGGACCGTCTGAATTAATTTTTTCTTTCCACCGCAGTTAATTAAGGATGGCTCTTCCACCGCATGAGAGCATCTATTTCGCGTGGCAATTAGCAAATTCGTCCGTATCACCGCAATTAGACGCCGACGATCAAATTAAAAGACGGACGCGATATTCCCCATCATGCCCCGGCCATAAAAAGGGGAAGTTAAAACCACCCTAAATCACGAAGAGGCGTGTATACACTACCGACAGCAGCAAATCGCAGCAGCAGACGCTTCGCCGTTCCTTCGCTCCGGGTCAGATTCACCGATAACGGCGCTAAATGCGTTGACGACCCCCATTGTGGGACAAATCCTGCGCAGGGAAAACACCTCCGCTTGAACGAGGCGGCGGGGCACAGTAAAGAACAGACGGGCAAGATCCCGCTGCTGAATCCGCAAAGCTGCGGCCGGCGGAAAATTCTCCTTTGCACGCGGCAAATAAAGGTGCGCTTTATTTATCCAACGTGAGAGGGAGAAAAGGAGCGATTTACGAATAACGAACAATGCCAATAAAGATGGAAGCTTCGGGTCGGTTGCGGCGCTCGGAAAGGGTCAAAAGAAACAACCCCGTGCGGACCCGGCCCGCTGATTTGATCGAAGACCGACGGCACCCCGCAAGGACGTGCACCCCGAGAGGAAACCGGGTTTCCACCCGAAAACTCATTCGAGGCAGCCGAACGCATTCCTCCGCTTTTCGTGTCAGCAGCGTAAATCTCGGCTTTACGCGGCCTCCCAATTTCCGAATTCCCGTTGCCGACCTTCAAAACGTTCCCGACGCCCAAGTTATGCGCCTTCCGAATTGTTTTTCGCTGATTGCCTGCTTCTGTCTTTTCGGCGAAACAAAGTTCCCTCTCGATCCGAGGTACCACGTATGGGTAACAATTTATAGAACCAGTGTACGCTCAATATTTATACAGCCGGAAAAAGAACAAGTTTCTCGTAAGGTAAGCATGATAACGGCAACCGTAACAGAGACCAGAGAGCGTCGCCTATCGTCGAAGATTCAAATATGCAATCGGTTACAAGGTAAATCGTCGGTTTCTCTTCGTCGATCCGGTTCCCTTTGAAAATGCATAAAAAAAAAGCGGCGTCGAACGACGCTTTCCGCCTTCGGACGATAGCCTGCGGCTAAAGGAGCGGCGGGAAGAGAACGTGCAAGGGAGCGCAAGAAAGCACGGGGAGGTCTTCTTGCGCGGCGCAGACAAGATTGTTGGCCGAAATAACAAAACCTAATGTTGATTTGGAATTTCATAAAAAAGTTACGAGAAAGCGAAATAACGCAATACGGCGAGAACGTTCCAAGGCCCACGCCTCGAAGCCGGGCCGAGCTGCAATGCGGCCCGCGAAGGTTGTCCCACGTCGATCGATACCTTCCAAATGCGGAGCTCGTACCTTCAGCTCTTGCTTGCCGAACCCGCGCTTTCGGGCGGCCTTCGCCTTTGGCATCTGGATGTAGAAAACTTCCCCGAGATAAGGGTACGGAGTGGATCGATCGGCGTGGCACTAAATAAATCACATATTATCGATTTTTTAGCTCTTTCATCTATGACCTATTTCGGGCGGGGGGGGGGGGGGCGGCGGCGTAAAATATTCTGTGA
>JAOWBB010000009.1:1425512-1463145 GCA_028565995.1 Ricinus marginatus | reverse complement strand
TTTTTGCCCACTTCTCCGGGACGCTGGCAGGAGTTGCGCACGTTTTTGCCGTCGAGCAAATCCTCCCGTCCTCCTTTCGGACGGGGGAAAAATCAAATCCGATCGGTTGGCGTCCCGAAGCAGATAAAATTTCCCGTGTCGCCGCAACTTCGGTTACGTAATTCCATTACCGAGCAGCAAAGGATCGAACGGGTAATTAGCAAGCACCGAAGGGCGTCGGCGAGAGCGGAAAATCGGAAAAACCCAGCGGCCCGCAAGAAAAAGTTCGAAAATCGGGTGCGGGGCCCGTGCCCGAAGCGTTCGCGTCGTTCCCGTTCGCTTTTCCGCCGAAAGATAGGGGAAAAGGCGGAGAGCGTTCCCCTTCGCGGACGGAAGGTGCGCTGCCGGAGCGGATCTCTCGCACTTTAAGGATTTCCGACCGGTACCAAAAGGCCGAAAGGTTGGCGGAAGCGGCCCCGGTTCGGGGCCGGGGCTTCGGCTCCGAACTGCCGAACGATCAAAGTCGACGCCGTCGCGAGGTCAGCACCGCACCCGGCACGTTCTTCGCGACTTCCCGCTCCTTCGGCGTCCCACGGCGGAAAGCTCGAACGCGTCTCCCGCCCGATCCGCGGTGCGAGGATGCGACCGAATTAAGTGGGAAACGAACCTCGATCGCGGCGAATTTCGCGTGTGTCGCTTTTCCATTGTTCTTATGCGAAATCGGTCACGTGACCGCTGCGTTTTGCTCTCGATTCCACAGTTTCACACGCTCGTCTCCGCCGCCGCAATCGAAACGCATCCGCAGGAAGGAAGGAAAAAAAACGCACGCGATTCGGAAAAATTTCCTTCTTCCTCCCTCGGGATTCCGCGAGAGCCCCCCCCCCCCCGAAAAGGTCGGAAAAACCCGCGCTCCGCCGGAACCAAGCGGGAAACGTTCGAAAGCTCTCCGCGGCGGTGGCCCGCGGGACACGCACCCGCCGCGGTCCCGCGGGACTCCCCGCGTCGACGGGATGCCAAGCTCCCGCGTTCCGGCAGAGGAAAAGTGGGGGGCGAGGGGGGGGAAGGAAGCCGGACGAGGAGCCCCCTGCGCCTTCCGCCGTCCGCGTGCACCGCTTCGGGAGAAGGAAGCGATGATAATGATGATGATTCCTCCAGCGTTCCCGACCCCGGAACCGCTTTCGACCGGGGAGCAAGCTCTGCGGAGGGGGGGGGGGAGCGAAAATGACGTCCGCGGGAGAGGCGGAGGGGCCCCGCTGTGGAAAACGCGAAAAATTCCTTCGTCGGTTCCCGGACGTCGAATTTAAAATCGGAGGAGAAAAAAAAAGGCACGGAGAATGAAATAAATGCAAAATACTCGTGGAAACGAGGAAAGCAAGGACGAAAAACGGGATTTAAAATTGATTCAACCACAAACTCGCATAGGGCGAGACATCTCTAGGCCAATGGCCGACGAGGGCCTATTTCTTTGTATATACAAAAAATAATAATGATGATTCCGATCTCGTGAAAGAGTGCATCGAATGGAAAATAAATGAAAATGGGGACTATTTACCTGTCTGAGCTTTCGGAGCTATCGTACCGATCGGAGCATCTCTTCTTCCTGCAATTTTCATCGTTGTTCGGGCAAATCCCTTTGTATTCAGGCGGAAACCCGTCAACGTGAGGGCAAAATCCGGAGGCGCGGTTTACACCATCGTCATTTACGGAATATTTCGTGAAGCAGTTGTTTTCCAAATTATTTAGGTAGAAAATACTTTTTAAATTCAAACCGTCATCGGATACTTGTTTCTCACTGTTCACACTCGGAAATTCACCATTTTCACTCATTAATCGTGTTTTTTTATTCCTGCTCCTCGCCACCTCGCAAACACTTTCGGCCATCTTTGGAACGCATTGAAATGGTTGTTGTTACGTCACGGTCGTGAGGAACGGTCATAGAGTGTGTGAAAACTTTCGCCCCAGTTCAATAACACGATAACGCCCTATCGAGGGTTGACGATTTCGGAGACTTACCCCGATTCGCCGCGTTCCACGACGATCGAACGCGAAAATTCTTCTTGCTCCCACCGTGGGGGCGGAAAAAAAATTTTTATCCCCGGCCCGGAATCGACGTTCGACCCGCGGCTTTTACCCCCGTTGAAATCTATCTATTTTCTCGCGATCCGAATTGTCACCCTTCTCGCGGATCCACCGACGGAAACCGAGTCGATTCGAGGAGTTTCACGAGCGCGGATGAAGCGGAATATCGAAAATCGCGTTCGCGAGAGTGAAAAACCGACGATTTTGCGTTGCTCGCGAGCGATTTGAGATTCGATCGAGGCGGGGGTTGCGAATCGACGTGAAACCGAGTTCGAAATGAATATATCACGTTCTGAAACTTCGACGTTTTATTTTTATCCGATTTAATTGAAATTCCTCCCGTTGGCGGCAGCACCGTGCGAAGTTGGCAGTTGCGGTGCACAAAATGGCGCCGCGCGTTGTTTCGAAAAGTTTTGGAAAACGACGATTTTCGAATATTTCCGGTTCTTGCCGCCTGCACGTGGGAATCCCATCGCTTTTCCGGCGTTTGCAAGACGTCGCCTGCCGTTCCCGACGACGAAACCGAGCGGGTTCCCTCGCCAACGCCCTGCAAAACCAATGTCGATGGTGCTGCGTAGTGCCGCTTATCGAATTTGCCCCGTGCCAATGCAATCTCAGTTCCCGAATTTCGAACGCTCCCCGAAACCTGCCCTTGCGGCGTTTTCGCCAAGGAAGAGGAAAGTGGCAGAAAAATTGCCGCAACGAAAATTTCTCCGGAATTTGCCTTCTGAAATGGCGAAATAATTCAAAGAAGGTCCTCTTTCTCCGTGTACAGGTTAGGTTAGGTTACCCAATCGGTTAAACCGGGATCACTTCTGTAATCAAACCGGGAATCCGGTAAAAGAGTGAGGTGCATAAAAAATGAAGAGAAAAATACGCCTTTTGAATCATTATAATTTTCTTTTCTCCGAATAACAACTAAATTTTCTTTTTTTTCTTCTTTTTTACACATAAATCGATCTGATTTTTCCTTACATTTACGGGGAACTTTGTAGGGCGATAACCGAATCCTTCTAGAAACTGTCGGACGCTTCGGTACTGCCACGTTTCGTTCCGATCATCGGGGTCGTGGCAGAAGAACGTCCGTTCGGTTCCGGAACAAAGCTAATTCGAATTTCCCTGCATGGTTTTTCCCCCTTTGCCCCCTCCGCCGGTTAACCTAATCGGGCTCGATGCGGAAGGAAGAAAAAAAGTTGACGCAGGGTTCTTTGTAGGGCATCTTCAGGAGGTAGTCCCTCGCCGCGTGGCTCTCGCTCAGGTTGTACTTCCTGGCAGCCTTCTGACCCGTCCTGAGAATCGCTTCCGCCTTCGCCAAACCGTCCCCGACATCCCGAACCTCGCGTCTTCGGGAAAAGGCATTCACCGACCGATTGAGGATGTCGTCCGTTGACTGTCGATCTGTCGAAATTCGAGAAATAATGCGGTGACTTTCGATTAGTACGTCCGGTGGAGATTTGAAGCTTTCGCATTTACCCAGCTGAAGGCGGACGGACTGCGAGTTGACGGAAAGCTGCTCCGCGTCCGAATGCTCCTCGCTGGCGACGCTCCCGCAGCTTTTCGCAGGTTTCGTTCCGAGATTTATCTTAAAAGCTGAAAATATTTGCTTCAAAACTTTCGGAAACTGCGGTTTCTGCAAGTCCAAGAGTTGCCCCCCGTCTGTTAACTTCTTGAAATCCTCCTCGTTCCCGACTGAAAAGGTTTGGTTAGGTAGAAAAACGCTGGGAAATGGCTCGGTATATCCCAATTAAACCGACATCACTTTGCTGTCAGCAAAGGCGATTCCTTCGTTACCTTGCGAGAGAGAAAGGACGGAGGTGCTTCCGTCGGCGGGGAGCTCTATTATCCGATTCAGAAGGGTCGACAATATGTGGATGGCCGCTGGAAGGTACGGTTGCTCTTGGGAAGATTTCTGAAACGCCTTCCGGTACGTCGGAAGCCTCGGATCCTTGTGGATTCTGCTTAACTTCTCGAAAATTCTGTCGAGAAAGAAAAACGTTTGATGCCTGCACAGCTTCCGCTGAGACGGACGACAGTAAATTCCCATTGACTCACTGGTATTTGGTAGCGTGGAAGTGCCTCACTTGGGACCAGGTTTGCCGGAGTCTGTACACCCCCGGACACTGCAAACCGTTCAGGATGGTCCTGCAGGACTGGTAATTTTGCAGTAGGTGACACTTCTCTGCCGTATTGATGAATCTAGTTATCAGCCTTGCTCTGCACTGGATTGCGACAAACAAATCAAATTCTACATTCCATTATTGGAAATCTTCACTTGTATCTGGCCTGTTGCACAGTTGAATAAATGAAGTCACCTTTATGTCTTCCGTCCGAATGATTTCTGTAGCCACCAAACATGTGACGCGATACGAAAAAACCAACCAAGTCATGAGGTGGATGGAGCTTTTCCCGTTTTTCTGAACCAGTAGCAATTTCAGCTCTCCCGTTGGTATCTGCGGAAGAAACAGTGCCGTCAGTAACGATGAACGGTCGCGATTTTTTCGCACGTCGAACGTGCCTACGAACCTTCAAAAAAAGCTGAGCGTCGATCATGGTCAGTTGAAATGCCAGAGTGCTGCTGTCGATGTCCCAAATTGAGATAATGTTTTCGAGCCTGAGAGTTTTCTTGAATTCGCAGACGGAGTCGTCGTTCGATTGCTGAGACGTCTTCGAGGACCTGAGAAATTTCCTGCCGAAGTGCACGAATTTGGATCTCTTCGAGGATCCGCTGCTGCTGTTGCGACTCTCGCAGAAGCTCTTCCTCTTTTCCCGAAATCTCTCCCTGTTGAAGCTCCTCACGTTTGCGTAAATCTTTCTTATGGTTGTCGGCCTGTACCTGCAACGGAATAAAACGCGACGTCGAACGGTTTCGAAACTCTCCTTCGCGGTCTGCGTGGAGGGCAACCCACCAGCATTCCGTTGTCCAGAAGTGAATCGGTTTCTGCTCCAGAACGTGCTGGTCGCTCCACGGTCGGACGGATTCGAACGACGAACTGTTGCAGAGGTGAAACTTGCTGGAGGGTTCGTCGAATTCGACTTCGGGAGATCTTTCATCCCGCAAGCAGACGACCGACAAGGTCTTCTTCATCTAACAAGACAAATCCTCGGAGGTGATCGTATTTTTTGACAGGCAGAATCATCGGCAATCGAAACCGATGCTATTTCAATTACCTGCATGATAAAACTATCCCCTCTGCCCAAAAAGTACATTCCGAAGCAGTAATGAAGATCGGACATCGCCGTCAGGCCGTAACGTCTCGGATGTCTACTCTTCTTGGATGCGTTGCTCGACTCCCAAGTGCAGAGGGCCTCCTCGCACAGCATTCTGAACGCCAGGGGGGACATCCCGTCGCCCTTTCCGGATGTCCTGTTCGGAGACTGCAAATGAAATTACATCGCTTATTATTCGGCATATAGAAAGCGAAGGTAATCCGCCGGAATGGGAAAATACCTTAACGGGAGGAGAAGACTTGACGCGGCCGATGTCGGGAAGGTACAGGCTCGTGTTGCAGCCTTCGTCTATGCCTTCCCCGAAGCGGTTAATCGGCTCAGATTTCTTCTGGGAGTAGTCCTTCGAGTGCATGCTGCTGAAGGACGACCTGCTGCACTGGAAACGCTTCCTGCGGTATAGGGTTTGAACTTCGTCCGTATCGTTTTGAATCAGGGACGAGAACGAAATCGGATCGATTTTGTAGCTGATGAGCTCCATTTTGTCGCCGAAGAATAAGTCCTTGTCCGTCCATCTGCGGCCGCCTTTCTGGGCGGAGAATTAACGGAAAGGATTGAAAATCCAATTTGGCACGAAGAAATAGAAAAAATGACAATATTTACCGGAGAAATGGCATGAGAATCGCCGCTGGCATAGTACTGCCATATTTTATCGTCGGACACTCTGGTATGGGCGACGTGCAAGGAGCTGTTGCTGGTGGAGCTGGCAACGGAAGTTTCCGTCAGAGACGACCCCATTCTCTCTTCCGGACAGAGAAATCTTACTCTTTCGCACCACAAGTTCCAGAACATCTGAAAGAGACGCGGAAATGAAAGGATCCTGCCGCTCGCGTCAAGGTTCCGGGGGAACCTCTTCCGCTTTTCACCTTTCTCTTGTCGGAACCGCCCAACTCGAAGTAGACGATCTTGCTGTTGTGCGCGGGATTTCCATCGTGGAACTTCGCCTTGAGAACCTTCCTGTGCCTTCTTCGGAACACGCTCAAAGTCACCAGCTCTATGGGGAATATCGAGATGAGCTCCAGGCATTCGATTTCTGCGTCCACGCACCCGGGGAAAAACGCAATCGGGTAGTCCGAAGCGTTTTTTATTATGTCCGTGGCGAGAACGAGCTTCGTTGGCGTCAAACCTAAAAGAAGACAGGTACAGTTTCCGGGCACCTCATGCCCGAAATCTTTCTCGCGTCCATCTTCCTCCGAATTTCCCGGACGAATTTTCCTCCTCTTCTTGATTGGAAGCCCGAAAATAATAAACGTTAAGAAAAAAAAAAACAACAAACAATAAACACAGAATGTTTACACAACTATGTCTGTCGCGATCTGTTCTAGAAGCATGTTTGGGTAAATAGAGGGACAGGCAAGGTTTGTGCAGGCAAGGTCGGATATCTCGGCGAGGGGCTATCGGTGTGTGCACAGGCGTGAATTTTGAAAATCCGGCAGTGAACCGGGTTCGTTCCTCCGCAGAAAAGTATCCGGGCGTGGCATCAGAAAGAAAAACGATCACCCGTGAGACTTACCGATTTGTACTTGTCTAATACCCCGTCCCTCGCGTGTGGTCTCGGCAAACGGACTTTCCACGAGAACCATATCTTCGAAATCGGAATATTCAGAAAACAAAAGTTTCTGGATTCTGTTCAGTGACATCGTGTAAAATACATCAAAATACGGTAAAAATATATATAAACTTATTTCACAAAATAACTAGACAAAAAGTGTATACACATAATAATAATAATAATAATAATAATAGTAATAGTAATAATAATAATAATAATAATAAATAAAAGTTAACATTTTTTTTCTACAGTTGGCACCAAGCAGTTCTGCAATCGCTCCATAAAAAAATTGCGCAGCAAACGAAACGTTTTTTATTTCTTTCGTAAATGTTTTTAAAAGAAAATTTAAAATTTGTATTTAGGGGATTAAGGAAAAAAATTCACCCGCCGGAAAATCAGTTTCTCTTCGGAATCTTGAGCAACACGGTGTTGCTCGTATTTTTCTCGAATGATTTAAGGGTTTTCTTCACGTTCGAGAGTTGATTTTCGGTGATGAAGGTTGGTATCACCGGCGCAGCGTGGAGGCCGTTGTAGCCGTGGGAATAGCGTCCGGCGGGGCACGTCTTCTCGCCGTTGCGCACGGCGCTCTGCGCATGCGTCACGTTCGCAAATGCCTCCATCTTGTTTCTCAGGTTCGACCGCGACAGCGTCGACGCGAGCTCGCTTTCGAACGCCTTCGCCTCCTTCTCCGTGTTCTGCTGGAGGAAGTCGAGCTTCGCCGGCTCTCGCCTCTTTTCCGTCGGGTACTCCGTTATTTTGATCACCGTCGTCCGCTTTTTCGAGTCCGGCTGCGGCGCCTGGAAGTAGACCGGCGGGGGCTTCGGCGCGACCTGCTTCGGCTCCGTCAGCTCGTACGACTCTATGCTCTGCATCTCGACCAAGTCCTGGGACTTTTTGTCCGACATGAGGGCGTTCTTAAGTATTGGGAGGTTCTTGATCGGCGTGATTTCCTTCGTGCTCGTCTGGCCGAAGGTGACGGTCTTTTGGACGGGGTTCGGCTGGTGGTTCGACTTGTTCTTCTCCTCGAACTTGAGGATGGAGCTCCTGACGATGTGACTAGTTTCGATGCTTTGGTCTGTGAGGGAGGCGTCCGAATAGTAGTCGGGAGTCGGACAGGCCGGAGGGACGTTCCGAGAGTTCTTCGACGGCACCTGATCCAGATGGAACGATTTGAACGTCGACACGAGACTCCTCGCTTCCGGTATCCAAGGCTTGGCTTCCGCAGTCGGGTGGTTCCCGTTGATGGTCACCGACGTGGTACGTTTAACCGAGTGCGGTTCCTGTCGTGAAAATTAAACAAAGCAAAATTATTATCGCATCCGTTTCAAATTCGCAACCCTAAGCTATCCGCCCCAGGAACCAACGCAGGGAGGCGTACAACTCGGGCACGCAGATCGCTCGGGGAAGAAAGACGGAGCCCGCCACTATCGACGGGACAATTGCTTTCTTCAATGATAATGTTGGGACGAGGCGGTCTTTTCAGAGTGAGAGGATAATGCGAAGGAGGTGAAAGGTTTTCCGCGGGCGGGAAGCAATCGAAGACCGCTTCGGTCAGCGACTGCTTTCGCGTGGATGAAAACCGAAAACCGAGATCGCGGCCGGAATAACGCACCCCCCGCATTTGCATCCCCGGCTGCAGACGGATCCGACAGTCGCAGAACACGAAGGAGAGCCGGGGACGCGAAAAAGACGTGGGGGAAGAACGCTGGGCCGGCTGCGGGCCTCCCTAGTGGCAAACGAACCGCCGGTGCCGAGGGGCGTCTTCTGATGCGTCGAGCAACCGGTTCGGTCGGCATAATCCGAGGCGCATGACTCCGACGCCACTTGGGTTACGTCGGTCGGAAGCGATTCGGCGATGGTTGCACAACGTTTACGCAGCAAGATTTACGGGAGGCGACTTATTAAAAAGCATGACGAGTGGAACGGCAACGCGGAAAACGAGAAAATGTCACTCCTGCTCGTTCGCTGACGGTGCGGACCGGGTCGGCTGTCGGACGGAAGCGGAAAGTCCAGAATCACAGCGCGACCGCAGAAATTTAAAAGATTTTCGACGTCAGAGGCAAAGCTTAACCCAACCTGCCCGGGCGGCGAAATCGGTTTCCGGATAACCTGAGTTGGACAAATCCGCGGAGCACGCGGAAGCAGGAAAATTATTCGTCCGTTCCTTCGCTGGAAATACCGAAAGTAAAATGCAAATAACGGGTAAGATTTCTAATTACGGTCGAAAATTACCTAATAATTACACGTTGTCCAATATCCGTTCATTTCTGAAATTACGAAGAACTATCTGTGAGAAACTGCAATTAGCATGGCGAAATGGGCGCTGGAGGATGAAGTCGACGGTGCCGGAATGTCGACAACCGGGGCAGGGGAAGACGCGGCGAGTCGCTGCCGAAAGGAAAGCACCCGAACGTTCCACCCGTTTCGCGCTCTGATCCCGGGTCTCCTCGCTCGCGACACCGTCAAGAGCAAAACTGGTCTTTCGGCGAAACAATAAGGGCTTGCAGGCAGCCGAACAATCACCGCCTTCTGGGTATCGCCAAACAAACATTGCGAAACTCCAACAAACAACATTCGGTCGTCAGGCTGCTTGCGCCGAGGTCGTTGCCGCGACGCGGCTTTCAGCGGGTGCCGCAGCAGACGACATCGCAACCGCCGACCGGAAGCGGATCGGGATCGCACCGGAAAATGCAGGAAAAACTCCGGTCGGGCGCTCCGCGCCGCGCTACGTGACGCCGCCGTCGCCGGCTCGGTTACTCAACTCCTTTCATTGTTCGCGAATCGGTCCGCGGCCGCAACTTCGGACGCCGCGTTTCCCACGATTAGCATCGCTTTCTTTGGCGCTTCCCGGACGCCGCCGGGCGCTTCCGCCGAGCGGTCGCTCTTCCCGAATATGCCGAAGCGCGGGGCGTTTGGGCAATCGCGGCATGAGAAAGCGAAACTGAATGGGTGGGAAACCATAGGAGCCGTTCCCATCAAATAGGAAAATGTCGCGGTTTTTTTGCGCAACGGACCCACGCCACGCGAAACCCTTTATCCGCCGTTGCGCAAATCGGACGTCGTTTCCGGTAAGAAATGCACGTCAGCGACAGTCGGAGCCGCAGACGGGAGACGAATCGCGGCTGCTCCCGGCCATTCGCACTGCACGGGCGATGCATTCGCGCCCGGAAAGGCAGGGCAAGTCGCGTGAAGCCCGCGAACGCGGAAAAGCTCCGGTTTCGAACTTTCGGGGAATGCAGAGCCGAGGAAGGGCTTAACGCGATCTTAGGGAAACGAGACGAAAACCTGCCGAAGCGGAAGCACCGACGCCAACTCCGAGAGGACGCGGGCCGATCGAAACCGGAAGCTGTCGGGGGTACGGTCCAGGAGGGGGTTTCGAGCAGACGGCGCGGAACCTTCGGAAGGGCTTCGCCTGCTCCTCGCAGCCCGCAACTGTTATAGCCTCGGAATGGTCGGCGTCACCAGTTTGACCGCCAAAACCGCGAAGTTACACTCGGCATTTGCGAAAAAAAACAAATAATTTTATTGTAAATAAGCGGAATGGATAATTTGCCTCCCATAAAGCAGACTCGCACGCAATGTTTATTGTTAAACGAGAACCGATTTCGCCGCTCCTAGGCCGTCTCGCAACTTCTTCGCCCCACGCGGGTTGCCTGCTCCGAATTTCGGTGAAACTGCTTTAATTTCAATTAATTAATGGAAGCGGAAAGGAAACTTCAGTTTCTGGCCGACTGCTGTGAGGAACCAACCCCTACCGGACGACGCATCGCTCGCGTTCGCGCGACGTTTGACAAAACAACGTCCGCCCCGGAAGAAGACGCGGGACCCCAAAATTAGGGGACGCCATTTCAAGCGGCCCGGAACCTCGAAGGAGCGCCGCTAAGGATAAGAAAATCACCCCTCGGAAAACGGGGTGGGAGCGAAATATTCGGATATTCCGGTCGGTGGATGCATCGCCTCCGGGGAAATTAACAAAGCAAACAACTGCGGTCCCGGAAGCAGCTCCGACCGCTGCCGCCGCTGCTGACCCCAACCGACGGTCCGGGCTTGCACCTGCGGATTTTCCCTCCTGGCATTTTCGTCGGATCGGGACGAGGAAAAAGGAATTCGACACTCGGGAAAGACGAATCCGGACGGCGACCTGCAGCGGACGCTGACTCGCCTCGGCCTTTTGCAGGGCGGAAGAAGCGGAAGCGGGAAAGGAAAACCTGGCGGAGCGCGATGAGACCGCACCTGAAACGGAGTTCGCGATCCGAGGTTGAGCGATCGGCGATGCACTCTGGGGCCCGTTCGGGGGGGGATTTTTCCTTCCTTTTAGGGACGCCGGTGCGCACCAGGAAGCGCGGGTGGCACCCGAACGGGAAGCGGCAAAAATCGCGGAGGCGGCGGTTTCCGCCGTGGCGGACGAAAAACGAAAAAGACGAAAAATTACAGGAATGATAGTCACCAGATGAGGCACAGTTTCCGAGAAACGGTCAGCGATTCGTGGAAGGAAGATCGCGGCGAACGACGATGCGCGGAACTGCACGAAGCGACCTGCCAGCTCGCGGGTCCGAACGCGACTGGCGAAGATAAGGCGACGGGGAACTCAGGTAGCTCCGTCGTTAACAAAAGAATTGCGAAACGTCACGGAGCCAACGTGGTTAAATCACGAATCAGGGGCGTACCGAGCTCGATAAGGCGAGTCGCCGATTCCCTCGGGCAATTAGTGGAATCGGAGACGTGTGAAGCGTTTCGGAAGACCGGACCGAAGAAAGTTGCTGGAAATATCGGCAACGCCGGAATCTGCGCTCCCCGCGAAGTGGATCGAGACGGTCGCGCCGCGATGGAATTTCCCCGACGACGGCGGGACGGGGGCGGTCAAACCCGAGGTCAAACGAGGTCACAGGACGGCGTCCCTCGGTCGTTAGGGGGGAGGAAACGCCCCCGAACGCGCCTCCTCGTGCACTCCTGCGAGGCGAGTTGCATAACCCGAAAGGGGAACTCACCGTCGTCGAGTTCTCCGCCTCCGTCTGCGTGGACACGCTGGAGGTCTTTTCCTCCCAGCCCTGCTTCTTCTTCAGTTCGGCGATGAGCATGTCGTGCTGTTGCCTGTGCTGCTTGCTGACGAGGTTCAGTCCCTCGCCTTTCTCCTCCCGTCCGCTCGAGGAGGCCTTCAGCTTTCTCTGAAAGCAGAAAGTTGGAAGTCATCGTCGCCGTTTCCCAGGGAAGAACCCGTTAAAACTTCCTCTTCCCGTTATTGTCAGCAATCCGTACATTAATTAATGAAAAAAAAATTAATTTATTAATTTTACGGTTAGCTTGCAAAATATAATTGCGCGCCTGCGGGAAAACTGGATGAATCCGCGCTTCCAGTGCCCGAATAAGGTGCGTAATGGGTGACCGATTCCGAGGCCCGGGGAGTATGAAAATCGTGACGAAAGCCAGCAGGAATTGGGTTCCAAAATCGAGATCCGGCGTGCCGAAAAGGTTTTTGACTTTCGTGCATGGAAAAATGGCATGCGCCGGCGGCGGGCCGCACCAACCTCGTTCCTTCTCTGTATTTCCTGACTGATGGCGCTGGAGAGGCTGCTTCCGCTGGAGAACGAGCTCGAGCTGGGACTTTTCTCAATGGCCACCTTTCCCGTTCCGCAGTTTTCGTTCGACCTGTGCACTTCCACGGAGATGAGACTCTCTCCGACTTTTTTCTCCACCGACATCGTCGGCACTGTCCGCGCCTCGCTCCCCAGCTCGTTGCTCTCGATCTTTATGACCGTCTGGTTGCCCACGAGGCACTGGTGGCGCGAATCCCGGGGTTTTCCCACTTTCAGCAGTGCCCCGGTCACGTTTTCGTGGTTTTTGAACGTCACAGTCTTTTTGAAATTCGAATCAGTCAAAATTTCTATCGACTTGCTTCTCTCCCTGTAGCGGGACCCGTTTCCCTCTCCCGAGATGCAGTCGAAGATGGAGTCGATGCTCCCCGACGACTTGATGGTGCTTCGAGAATGCTTGCAATGGCAGGTTTTCCGATGGTGGCGCTCGTCCGATTCCTCCGCGACGATTGAGAGCCTTTTGGCCTTCGACGACGTTTGGTTCACGGCTTCGTCCGCTATGGAGCTGGAAGAGCTGTAGCCGGAGGATTCCCCCGGGAAGAGATCTATCCCGGATCCTTTTTTCAACACCAGATCCAGTGTCCTGGTGTTTTTCAGCACGCTGACGGCCTGGAAATTAACATAGGCGAATATATATAATTTTACGACCCAAAGATCAGCGAAGATTTCCATTAACATCGGGCAGAATATCTAATTACGTTGCACAATAAATTTTAATCCCAAACGCTACTTAATTTTGCAAGCCGGGAATTTCCGTTTATCGTTTTGAAGCAATTTGAACAGATCAGATTAGATAGTACACGGAAACTTCGGCTGCGGCATCGACCTTCTATCAAATCCATGCACTTATCGTGCGCGGTAAATAAAAGGTCCGGCCAAAGTTCGACAAAGACAATTCAAATCGCATCAATCAAATATCCACTTCAGCCTAGTGCCACGTAAATATAACTTACACCCAAGAAATGAGGACATCAATTGATCATGCCACGAGGAAAGTAATAAAGCGACACGGAGAATATGTGCGGTCTAATGAGTGTGTTATTTATGTGGTTCGGATGAGCTGCGAAACAACAAACTCACATATGAAAAATCTATCTGAAGGAACGATATTCTGTTGCACTGCAAGATTTGGTCCCCCGGCTGCAAGCCACACCGCCTCGCCAAGCTGTTCGGCTTCGTGTACTGAATGAATATTCCCGGTCTCCAGTCAGGTCCTTTGCAGATGCTGAAAATGAGAAACGGAAAGCTGTGAACGTCTAAATGGGAATGTGGTGGGGCTGGCAGAATATCTAAACTTAGCCAGGAGAGAAAAGAATCGTCAGGAGCTGCCTGCGACCCGTTGCAGATTTTCAGGGCCCGCGACTCACCCGCAGCCAAGCTGAGAATTCTCCGGGATCTCGATGCGCAGTCTGTCGATGTCGGAGCAAGCGGAAGCCAGAGCCGAATCTTCGACCGCTCCGTTCTCCACCACCTTCCACGTAAGGGGGTCTTCGCTTTTGCTGCAAAGAGGAAAAGCATCGTCAAAAGCGAGTCGAACACTTTCGAAGGGAAACGCGAAGTCGAATGAGAAAGGGCGGAGGAGCCGCAGGGTAAAAAGAAAGGCATCGGAGGAGCGCAGGGTCCCCGACGTGCCCGGAAAGTTTCGCAAAAGTCCGAAATAAACGTCAGGAAAAGGCTTCTCGGCACCACCGAAAGCGCGAGTTCGACATCGACGTCGATCAAGGTTGGGGTCACAGTGGAAGAAGAGCTCGGTCCAGTGCTTCGGATCCACCCGACCGTGACCGGCACGGGGAGGTCTCCGAAACAAGGCGCGGAAAATGCGAGAGTCGAACCGCAAGGGAATCGGAGCAGGAAGCGTCGGAAAGATCCGTCGGACAGCAGACACTCACTCTTTCACGGGAATGAGACCCACACCTGAAAAAGAAAGAAAAAGCCTTTGTCAGCAGTCGAAATCTTTTTGCATTCGCTGTCGGAGGCATTCACCGTCATCGAAAGCGGTCGAACTTCTGCCTCCGTGGCCTTTTTTTTACCTAGATCCGGTTCCTTGGCAGGATTTCCCATTACTCAAATTAAAAAAAAAAAACCGGATTCCGGCTGATCGAGGCAAATTACATTTGAAAGGGGATGAATTGCGCAAACAGGATGAAGCAACTCAATTACGGAAGGTAATAACCTGGAAAGTTTCTCCAACAAAGGAGATGGACGTTACTTATTTTACTGATGGAAACACCCTAAAACTGACGCGGGACCAGTAGAACCCGGCTGGAGTCCAAAATAAATTGAATGAGCTGCCCGTTATTTTTTCAACTGCGGCGAAGGTAAAAATTTACGTTCCACGGATAATTTAAACGCGCTGCAAGAAAAGGCGCAAAATTGCAAAAAAGAGAAAAACTCACTTTTCACAGTCAGAGTTAGCTGCTGATGGGACTGAGCCAGCTGCAGGACTTCCTGATGCGTGGCATCCTCCACGGAGAGACCGTTGATGCGGATTATTTGATCTCCCACCTGCGAAAAGTCCGAAAAGGAAAAACTCCTGAGCGACAGCATTTAAGCGCCATTTTAATTGTCTTTTCTTTTTTTTTTGCGGTCACTGATAATGACGTCATCGATTGTGATAAACCAATGGGGTTGAGGTGTTTTCAGGGAGGGGAGGAAACGAGGAGTGGATTCGTTTCTGCGCCTGCGCGGACTCGAGCGAGAAATCCCGCGCTTCCATTTCTTTCGTGACGCTTTCGGAAATGTGAAAGGCGTTCTTTCCCGCTCACCGCCTTCTAAACGATGTCAACGGCAAACGCGATCGGACCTAAACGGTCGGCGGATAGGTTTAACTCATCAGGTACTGGGAATTTCCTTTGGGCCCGGGCGCGACGGATGCTCTGCCTCGCCACGGGGGAAGAGGGAGCTTGCCGCGAGAATTCCATGAGAAGCAGCGGCGAACGTCCTCCGCCGCTGTCCCCCGGAAAGAAAACGCAACGGAAACTGTCGCACTTTCGGACGGGTGCAATTCGGGTCACCGTCGGCCGTTTATGATTTTAATGTTTTCGCCATTCGCGCTCATTTCTCGTCATTCCAACAAAATTTATTGATACAATAAACATTTTAACGACCGAAAATCTTTGTTTTCTCAACCGTAAATATCCGAAAATGAGGCGCGTACCACCGACGTTTCACCTACTTCTGATGGAACAACATTTTTTTGTTCACAACTTTCACGTTTCCTCCTTCCTGCGAGCACGAATCGTCTTCGGGGGTAAAACGGAGAGGAAAACCACGAATGAAATTTCACTTTCGTTTATCGTGCGCCGTTGCAGAGAGATATCTATGTGATGTCCGCCGTGGCACTAGAATAATAGCTTTTAAGGACTGAGTTTATTTTTTTCTTATAGAACTGAGCGGACGGTATCCCAACTGTGAAAAGCTGGTAAATTTGGCAGATTGTGTGAAAATAAAAGTGAATAATTCTATGAGAGGATAAATTAACGCGAAGGGGTTAAGACCTTTGACCTGTGTTAGTAGTTTTATGGCCCTACGCGCGAAACCAGAAATTTCAAAGGATCGTTCGTTGCATAACGTGAACGGGGCCCGCTTCTGCCACGGCTCGCGGAATTTTCGCTTTCGTTTCCGGCGATCTGCTTGGCGGCAGCGTTTGGTCGACAGCGTCGGGTCGGTTTGGAGGCAGGCCCAAATTAATGGCGATGACTTAAGATTCCCTTTGGAAGTATCCCACTCGGTCGACTTCGGTCGCATGTTTGAATGACATTTTAAGAGCGTGACGTTCGAGCATGCACCTTTCAACTGTTGCATAACCTCCATTACCTAATTCCTCCGGGGCGTTCGCGTCTCACTGAACGGGCTCGTTCGAATCTGCCCCTGCAAGGTTCCGATAGTTCCTCTCCCGACGGGCACATCGACGAGGCGCCCGAAAAAGAGTAAAAGTCGGTGCTGTCAAGTCTCCGGAGACTTTTTTCCTTCCCTCACTTACCGGTTAGCGTTGCGACAGCATCATTGATATGTCAGGCGCATACCTTTCGGCACACGTTTTACTCCGAGTACACCACTTAAAATACGATCAGACGGTTTTCTTACGCGTCGAAAAACTGCCTTTCTAAATAAGATTGACTCAGATAATAGTGTCTAATGCAGTGGCTGGATAAGGGAAAGTAAAGGAATTCGGACATGAATGAAGATATTATTGAAAGATAATCATTCAATGTCGCACTTTAGTTTTTTTTCAGTGCGTCGTCGGATAAACATTCGGATTTTTAAATACGTCTCGAAAGAGCGGCCGACAAGGAGATTCTCGGCTCGAAAAAGTGAAAAAAGTATAGTCGGAGGAGTGATCCCGACGACCGATTTTTCGGTTCGCGCTCCTCGCGCTGTCGCAGGAGCACGGATCGCAGCGGAAGAAGGATTTTGCTCTTCCTTCACATTCCTCTGCTTTCCCAAGTCCAATTGCTCTCGGGCTTAAAGAAATGAAAAAACGAATCGAAGCTTCGAGCGTTCCGCAGCGAGAAAAGGCCGCAGAACCCGACGGCAACGAATCGGAATTCCGGGCAGGTAACAACAAGGCGAAAGAGCGAATGTCGGGCATTCTCCTCCCAAAGAGCGTCCGGGATCGTGGAAAAACGTCGAGAAGCCTTGTCAAACCGATGGTTTTCGATTCGTTTTGATGTGAAAATCAGATCGCCATTGCATTTTGCTACTCGTCGAAAAATTCGGGAAATGAAAGCACCGGAGGAAACCGGAGACGAAGAAATTTTTCCATCATTGCATCACGCCGGCCCAAAAGGTAAAGAGGACGAAGATGGGACTCGCGATCTCGCACGAAAAGACGTTTCATGGCCCTTTTCAGGGCCACCTCTAGGAACGGTCGACATTGCACAAAATGCTAAGAGTTCATGCCGAATATTAAAGAAGATTCGGTACGAAAATTATTGGCAATTCTTCCGCGTGGGACAAAGATTATCCATTAAGGTCCGGACGAAGGGGATCAGTCCGAGCCGAGATGTAAAAATTTAAATTTTGATGATCACCTTGAACGAGATTGGTCTAACGGGTGGGAACGCCACGGGACGGGATTTCTGAATGCGGTCCGAGTGGGTGACACTCACCTTCAACCCCTTGATCTGCGCCTCGGAACCGTTTTCGACGGCGGACACGAAGAAACCGGTGCCGAACTCCCGTCCTCCCCGGAAACTGAACCCGAAGCTGCTCGGTTTGGGATTGGGAACGAGTTTGTCGCAGAATTTCCCGTCGGATTCGAGGTAGAAGCCGCACCGTCTCTTCAGGTGAACCGTCCTCAAGCCGTGCTTCCCGACGGTTCCGGTGCTGGATCGGCTGGAACTGCTCGACGTGGCCGATGCGATGCTCCCCGACGATGAGCAGAAGCATTTATTGCTCGATTTTAAGCTGTTGCACTCCATTTTTCCCCGTTTGACGAATTTCGGGATGGCATAACGCAAGTTCCGCTTCTTCCGCACCTGAAATGCGAAGAAAACGAAGCGGTGAAGGCCCCGAAGAGCATCTTCGTTACTCCGATAACTCAGCTCGGTCTAGGACAAATATTTGCTTCGAAACAGGTTTCTTTCAGGTATAGGATTCCTCTGCCCCGTCTTGCTAACAGAGACCGTGTGCCACCACTCGAGGCAATTCTGCTCTTTCGTGACTGGAAGCCAAGAGAAAGCCACGAAATGAATTTGGTCGCAAAGTTCTGCTTCAGAGAAAGTCTGCCCGGGAGCTTTTTCTCGTGCGTTCAGACATTTCCGACGACGTTCTTTTTCTGGAAGCCTCTCGGGGATAATAAAGAACTCTCGGCGGGAGATTTCCAGTTCTGGAATCGCCGGAGCGAGTGAATGATCCCTTTCCCTGGGAAAGTGTCCGCCCCGCTTTTCCACGAGCGGAATTACTGAATTTCGCTTTCAAAGCATTTTCCAGTTTCAAAGCGTCATCAATAAATCCGCGTGAACCGCTCGTCGGTCGAGGAAGAGGCAAAAAGATGGTCTCCGGGTAAAAATTCGTGTCCGTTGCTGCGTAATACATCGTAAATTAACCAATAATTGGTGCCCTCCGCGTTCCATCCTCAAAGATGCGGCGGAGGTGAGGATACCGAAGAACTACCCCGTGTTCCTGCCGAAAGGAAATTATCCGGCGTCGGTCGATCGTCGTGGTGCGAGCACCCGAACTGACTTTTGGATTCGGAAACGATCCGGAAAAGCGGAAAAATCGCGTTTCCGCCGGCTTATTTTGGCGTCTTTGACCGAAGGATTTAATTACCGTGGGTATGAAGTCATCAGAAAAGAAATTTTCTGAGGTCTCGACGCCGCTCCGTTAATGATATTTCCAGATTAAAATTAAGGGCCCGAATGATTCTGCCCCGCGGGCCCCCGGTGCCACGTTTTTCGGGCCGAAGTATGATTTACATCTTTTGTGAAAGTAATTAACAATGCGCTTCACAGGAACGTGAGACTCGTTGCCCGGAATTAATGCAACATGCGAGGCATTAATCATCGACGGATCTCGGACCGAAATGAGATCTGCCACCCAAAAATTCACGAATCCGGCAGCAAAAAAAGGAGGTTTCCGTTTCGGGCAGGTGGATTCGAGGCGGACGAAAGAAAAATCAAGGAATCCGAAAGCGTTCCCTCCGATGCATTTGCTCCTCGATCGCAACGGGAACGGAAAAACGCGAAATTATTCGCTCGTCGACCAACGATTGAGCAAATTTGCCCGATGTAATGTCGGACGGCGGAAACGAAACGCTCAAGACGAAAAGGTCCCGAACCAGGGCGTGACCGTTAACCGAGTAACCTAAGGGACGCCGTCCCGATGCGCACACCCGGAGGAATGATGCAGAAGAAACAGAAATTTTCATTAACGGTGGATTCGGTCCTGCGGGCAAAGGCTGCACCTTTAATAACGGGGTGGAAACCGAAGGATGAGGAATCGAATCTCGGGATATTAATTACGGCACGTTGGTAATGCCCGGCTCCCGAATAACTGCCGGGCAACGGTTCGGCTTTGATACAATTTTAATTAAGTTTAAAATCAATTTAAGCCGGCCGTCCGAGGGAATTAAGCGGGAATCTTCGAGGTATTCCGACACCTCGAGGAACGTTCGGACGCGACTTGAAGCGCACGTCTCGCGGGTTCGCCGATCGAAAATTGCACAAATTGGCAATTCGGCAATATCGCATTCTGGGACAACGTGTCGAAGATGGATTTAATGGGAAATCATAAAAAAGCTGCTCACCTTAATTTGACGGATAAAAATCACTCTGCTCAAACAAGATTAAATTCAGGGATAAAGGCGAAAGGCTCTTCTCGCGTTCCACGATTAAAAGCTTCTTTGTAGAAGGCCTCGTTAATTTGTCTCCCAAACCGAAGCAGCGGCGCCTCGGTCAGGGAGCCTCCGGATTAAACGACGAGAGACGGCCTTGAAATTTCCACCCCTCCCCCTTCCCGGTCAATTGGCATTTTCAAGATGGCGGTGCAAACGCAGAAAAAGGTTTCGAAGCGGGCGGTGCCTTTTCGCGACTAATCGCCCTCCGTCGCGATTGGTCACGTGACGAATTTCAATTGCGGGTCGCCGTTCTCTCAGGAATGAATTTATCTCGCGAAACTTGAAAAATTGGAACTTTTCCATTTGGTCCGATTCGAATTTCGAGCTGAGGACTGAGGGGCGAAATCCGGCGGTTCGCGAGGGATGTTCGAGCCACCCTCGGCCTTTTCCCGTCCATCGTAACCGCTGATCCGCGCGCGCCACTCGCCTTCTTCGCCCCACTTAAGCCGGATGGAAAGTCGACTCCAGGAGTTTTCTACGTCCGCGGGGTGGGAAGATCTTCCGGTTGCACGCGCCAAACCGTACCTCCGCGGCGCGTGACCTCCGTCGATCCATTAATTATTTAAGGTGAAAATAAATTGTGCATTATTGTTATTAATGACGATTGGTTTTTTCTGAAGAAAATCGATCGGAAGAATAATGTGAGTGAGAGCGAGCGGCAAATGCGTGCCCCGCACGATTTCATTGCATCGGGTGTGAGCTTCCGTCCGGTTCGAAGCCGGGACCGAAAACCGAAGCTGCGACGGAAGGGAGACGGAGACCGGTCCCGGGAACTTCCTGCGTGCGGATGCCGAATCCAGTGTCATCGGATTCGATTTCTACCGCCACGGCATTGCGTTGCACAATGGGCACGAATCCGGTCGCGGTGCGCAATCGGCGACTGAATTTCTTTTCTCCGTGACAAGTTCATTTTGAAATGAGTCGTACCTGCTTTTTATCGGTCCTCGGAGGTGTTTGAAAGATTGGTTGCCGCAAAAGGAGGCCAAAACCGCGATTCTCTCGGAGTCGGTACCCGCTACTTCACTTTCGAGTCCGTCAAAAGAGGTAGATCGTCTGGCAACTTTCTATCGCCGCGTTTCCTCTCTCTCCGCCGCGGTGCACACCCCCCATTTTGCTGCAGACCGCGCGACAGCCCAGGGGAAAACGCTTCGTTCGATCGCCTTCCAAACCGCGTTCGGCAGGCAAGGCAGGGAACTCGCGTCTCGTCCCGTCCCCTAACCAATCTCCTCGAGACAGTGAGGGCGATCAGGAAACGTGCATCTCGTGGGGCGCGGATCCCGCTGCAGCATTCGGAAATCATCCGGCGTTTTCTCGTTTTGAGACGGGACGTGGGCAAAACGGGACGAAGCTTCGAGGAGTCGATGTCGGAAGACGAGAATGAGATCGGGTCGGGGCGAGATCGCCCTGCAAGATGCCTTGGCTTCTTCGATCTCCGAGGCCTCCGCAATCGCCTCAATTTGCACCCGAAAAGCGGAACCTGCTTCGGGTGAGGGGGGGGGGTGGTGGTGGAAATCTCTCCGGAGTCGTTGCGCGAGCCGCCGGACAACGGCTCCATCCGAAATAGTTGGCGAATTATCTTTTTCAGATTGCGCACGCAGATGTACGAAACCCTCGGAACGGAAACTGTAATAACGGAAACGCAGGCAAAGGGGTCGAGCGAAGCGTTACGCTCCTTGGTCAGCGCGAGGATATTCCATCGTTTCGTGTCGCCATAGCGTGACGGTCTTTTACGAAACGGTGCAACATCGGCGACCATCGGGACGAGCGCCCGCGCAATTGCCGAAAAGCAGACTGCGTTCCGCGATATCATACCCGGGAATGTGGAATTTCGGTCAATTTGCACAAGTTTCGTCGCAGTGGGCGGCGGCGATGAGTCGGGACGAAGTGGAGGAAGATGCGCGGAAGATGTCGGTCGGATTCGCGACCCCGGCCGCTCATATTCGGATCGAATTTATGGCGGGGCAACGAGCGACCGACGCAGGTTGCACAACGAGCACGTAACGTTAAATGCGGCCCGCGGACCTCTTCTGAAATACCTGAACCTACCTTAATTTCTGACCGGCGCCGAAATCGGTTTTCGGTTAAAACATTCCCCACCGACGCACTTCGTGGCGGCGGAGCTCTGCCCGATTAGTGTCGTGCCGGTAAAAAAAATTGGTGGAGGGGAGTTCCGGGCACAGAAAAGAGCAATTTGTATCGACGCCGGGGTGGAAAACACGAAAAGGGTGGATTTTTGTAGGGGTAAGAAATCGAACGTCACCGTCCGATCGTCCCCGCACGAAGCCGGAACGGCGGTCACCGAGAATTTCGTGTGCGCAATGAAAAAAAAATTGGAAAATTTTTGTAAACCGGCAGATTCTCCCCCGGAAACACAAACCGCGGCAGCAGCGGTCGGAATTCTGCGGTGCCCGCAATTGCCCTCGAATCGTCATGCCAGCCGAAATGATGCCGCCCCGCACCGAAGCGGTCCGCTCTCGTGTAAAATTTAAAATATTTATATAATTTGTATGATCAACTTAACCAAAAGCAAACTATGTTAATATTTTTCAGACCGGAAAATGCCGGAAGAGGTGAGGTGCGGCAGTACTCGGCACTTCGCACGGGGAACGGCGGGGCTCGAGTGCCGCTGCCGAATGCCGGCTTCCGGTCGTTAGTCCTCGGTTTTCCGACCTTACCGGACAAATCCGCCGCTCGTAACCGGCCGGGGGAGCCTCCCGAGCTTCGCGGGAGCTCTGCAAGAAGAGGACGAAGACGGCAGTCGCTCATATTTTCGCTCCTCCGGAGACAAGCCCGCCGCTACCTGGAACAGCACGAGGAAAGAACGGTCAAAGCTGAAGCTGACTTCCCTTTCATCGGGGAATGAGGTGAGCGTCGCGATGGAACTTTTCTTCCATCTGCGGAAAAACCGCCGCGTCCGGAAGGAGATGCGCCTGCTTTTCCAGCATGACGCTCTCTTATCGTCGCTTCCGCTCTGGTATTGCGATAGGAGCTGCCACCCTCGGTAAGCGCCTTCCGGCTGCGGCCACCGCAGTTCTGGAAGCGGCAACGGTCGGATGCCGGCCTCCGAACAGCGAGAAATTACCGCAAGCGACGAATGCACCATTTCGAATGAGGAAGTGTTAAGAAAGGAGTGTTTCCTGTTATTGCTCGGTCGCAGCCGAACACGGATCCGTTGAATCCGGAATCCACTGCCGAATCCAATGTTTGGATTTAAATCCGCGACGACGAACAAGGCGTCGGCTGCGTCCGAACGAAAAAGCGAGCCAGCGCGGGGGGAAGTGTCCGGTGCAACTCGAAGCTGCTGGAGCGCGCCCCGGAGCCGGGGGATGTTCCTTCAAATCCCGAATCGCCTGCGGATTTTCGTGAACCCTTAAGCGATCCGACTGGGAAAATCGATTTTCCAGTTCCCCTCTTCGAAACCCCTCGTTAAAAAGCACGGTAAAATCAAATTTCACGATTTTTCCCCAAAACCGAAGTGCCTGAATCGGCTTTCAAATTTTCCTGCAGTCCACCTCGTGAGACGGGTGAGGCATTTTCCGAATTCGGAGAGCGGGAGGGAGTGGTGAAAAACGAAGCTGCGCGTTTAAAACTCCAAATATTGAGTAAATTTTCCGATGGGGCCTTTCTGGGCTGACGGCAAAAGCTGCTGATGAATATTTTGAAGGAAGCGACAGCCGCTGTAAGTCCGCGGATTTCGTTATAAGCGAAAGGTTGTGAAGTGACCCATGAAGTGATTCTCCTCGTCCACGGACAACAATTTCCAAATAAAAATCGAATCCTTCCGTGGGGAAAAGTTGGAATTCTGCTGCCACGACGTTGGCAGCAGACGTAAATTACCCGACGGCCCCTTTTCGAACCTGGAATAATGGGAAACTGGCAAAATTCGCATTTTTTTTTTTTTTTTTAATACAAACACCAGTTAAGACATTGAACAAAATTATAGCTTCCAGTGGCTATTGACACAATCCGCTATAACCGTATGGTAAATGCTTTTTGTAATAGAAAGTATTTGCACGAAAAAAATTCATAAGCGGTATAAGCGATGGGGTCAGGGCAAGGTGAACGCCATGCCGAGGGACGCTGCCCAACACATCCTCAAACGACCGACCAAGGCTTTTGGTCGCCTCTCGCCCTTGCATCCGAAGCGAAAGAAAGGAGGAAAAACTCCCGGGGCACCGACAGCGAAGCGGAGAATTCCGCGTAGATCACAAGATTTCGGCGGTCGCCCGTTTTGCGTCGGTTAAAGCGTGCCCCGAATCCCGCGCGTGCCCCGCGGACGCCGCAACCGTGGATAAGAGGCGCGAAAGGACGTTTGCACGTTTCTGTTTTATCCGGACTTTCAACGCTCGCTTAAGAGCGCTCAATTCAACTGGAGGACGAGTCCTTTATAAGCGTCTTCCGTCGCTTATAAACGCGATGCTTGTAGAAGTGAGAAATTTCCAAAGCGATTTCCGACCGCTTTGATCTCAGCGGCGTCGTCCGGGTTTTACCGTTAATCTCCGGTTCGTCCTGCAGGCGATGCCGTCGCGAACGGCGACATTTATATCAGTGATGCACATAAGGAGATTGCGCCAAATCCTGTTGCGTCCAATCTTTAGCTTCGGTGCAAATGCTGTCTCGTTAGCGCTTTAATGATTAGATTGGAGGCGCGGTTCAACGTGACGCTCTTCCGAGAGTGCGTCGCTCTTCGTGCTTTCGGCAGCAGACCCGATCGTCGGGGCCCGGGCAACGCGGAATTCGAAACTGCTCCGCGCCTCGGTCGGGGTTGGCGCCGCGTCGAAGGGCGGGGGAGAATGATTCGAACTTTTCAGAAAGGGCAAACGTTTCTCGCGGCCGGCAGAGAGCGAACGCGCCTCGTTCGCAACCCCGGGAAAGCCGGAGAAAAATTTTTCCGAAACTGCGAGAGCGGAAACCGCCTCCGGAGACTGACGTTGCGACGCGTCTGCGAACTCATCCGCAACGCGTCTCCTTGCCCCGGAGGATTTTCGCGACGGATCCTTTTGGAAATGGCCGGAAACGGCAAACGGAGAACCCGATCGGCAACGTTTCCAGCGTTGCCGATCGGGTTTTCCGGGACGTTCGCCGAGTTTTTTCTGACGTTTATAAAAGGCTTTTTCGATTTCCGTAAACTTTCCTCTTCTGGTAAGAAAAAAAAAAAAAAGAAAGGAAAAAACGAAAACGTCTTTTTCTGGGACGTCCCAGTTTTCCGTTGTCGAAAGTTTTTGCTCGCGTCGGAGAAATTCGCGGTTATTTTTTTCCTCCCATACCTGACTACACACGAAAATTATTTCCGATCGACGACCGAAAAAATCGCCCCAGGTCGCTTCGGAACGTGCAAAAATCGGATTTCCCCGGGCGCGAGCGGGAGAAAGGCGGTCGATCGTCTGCAGCGGCCATCTTCTTGGACGATGCTGTCGGACGCGATCCGAAGGCGAACCTGCCCGGACGGTCGAACGCTTCCCGAAAGCGCAATCATTCGGCTTTCCTTTTAACCCGCCATTACGGCGAAATTAACATAATCGTCGAGCGAAAAACAATAACTGATAATTTTGGGAGAGCAGTAATAATAGTCCCCATTTAGCTGGCATTTGAGGGAGTCTGACATCTTGTCTCGTTATATAATGAGGAGACGTGGCGAGAGAGAAACTGATCCGTTAGAAAACGTTTTTCCAAATTGCTCGTGAAGAATTGTCCCAGGCCCGGAGGAATCCGAGAGTGGATTCTTGTCGCGTGAACGATGAATGCGCAGCACCAAGAGCGCTTGCCTGCGTGGATGCGAACGTTGTCGAACGGCTCTCGAACGCCTCCTTGGCAGCGGGTTTCACGGATGCCCGCTCGGCGTTCGCGGGACCCGCGACGCGGAGCGAGGCATCGTGCAGGATTCGGCAGCCGCAAAGCGAGAGCCCGCGGGGGACGCTGCGTTTCGATGCGGATGGGAAAACACTTTTAATATTGGAAAATCCGCTTTCCCGGCGATCTGCCGCGGCGGCGGAAGCAAAAGCCGCAGATAATCCGGGTGGAAGCGAATCCTCTTCAACCTTCTTCGAAAGACGGTCGGCGCGCTAGGTAAATGTCAGTGGTCCGTCCAAGGTCCGGTTTCTCCATTCTTCGATAGAATGTTTGAGGTGCACCGCGTTGGTGGCCCGACGTTCCCCGTTCCGGGCCGTCCGGGAGCGAAGGGTGCGCCGACTGGGGAAAGGGGAGGAAAATGGCGTCGAAACCTCCTCGCGGGATGGAACGACGGGGGCGGCGGGAGAAGGCAGAATGAAATTTTCCACGTGACCCTATCTTCCGCTGTTTCGCGACGGTGGCGCCTCGGCGATATTCTGTCGCGGAAGCTTTCGAGATGCGGAGTTCCGGAGCGACGCCCACCCCCTCCCCTACCCCCTCATTTCCCGCAGAGATCCGAAATACTGCGGAGTCGAGTTTTCCCCTGCAGATTGAAGGGACGAGGCGAGTAAAACAACCCCGGGAGACGCGACGGGGTGAATACCGTTGAACTTTTCCTGACACGAGGAGGGCCGGCAAGCGGCAATATGTAAATGTAATTGCGCTTCGTCGAAGATTTTTAAAGCCAAAAAATCCTCCATCTCGTTGTCCTTGGTGTGTTATTACTTTTTAATAATTCCGAATATTTTTTTTTCCCCGCTTTAAATCATCGCGGCGCATATAACCTGGAAATCCCTTCGGGTGCGAAGGAAAATTCACCGTGGGGGGGGGGCAGATCAAAAACGGGAAAAAATGGAGAATTCAAATTTCGCGCCGAAACCGATTCGCTTCCGGTGCGTGCGCTCGGTTTTCGCGAAAAATGGCGGCGCAGCGTCTTCTTGCGCGGCGCGGAATCGGTGCCGCGATTAGAAACAAAAAAAAGTGAAATTCATTCGGGAATGAATCGGTGAATTTTTTTCTCTCTCTCTTTTCACAATTCCATTCAATTTCATTCGAAAAAGACTTTTGTGTGCGCTCGCGCTCGCTCCCGCCCAAGCCCCGTACGAAAAAAGTAAATTGTGGGAAAATTGCGAATTGTTCAGACAAAATGAAAATCTGGAAAGCAATTAAACTTTCTCGTAAAAATGCTCCGGAACTTTCGAAGGTATCCAGGGCCGTGCGAACTGGCGCGTTTCGCGCCTCGAACCCGAGTCCGCGGCTCGGGACGGCCACGACCCGTCGCAGACGCCGCGGAGGGTGCCCGGGACGCCGAACTTGACCCTTCCTGCAGCGGCAACACCGCATTCCTTTCGGGAAAGGGGACTCGTCGCGCCGTCGCTCCGGAAGCGCCTCCGGCGCTGCCCCCCTCCCGTGGGGGCAACTTCCGGTCGTCGGACGATGGGAACTGCGATTTTCTTACCCTCGCACGGACGGCGGAAGATGAAGAGCGTCATCGGCTGTTCGGGTATCCAAAAGGGTTTCACGGCAAAACGAACACGGCGTCAACTGCGTGCGGGCGACGAACCATCCGCGCACACCGAAGCTTGTCCGTAAACTGAGCCTCGTTTCACGTTGTGCAAACGGGAGGAACGAACACTTTGCCCCCTCCCGGCCAGGCACTGACTCATCGCGTTACCATTCATGTTGCGTTACGTGGATACCACCGCAAACGACGCATTTACGATCTCGGCTTCGAGGAGGTACCATTCGAACCGCTGCCTTCTATATGGCAATCCAAAATGGCCGCTCGTGGAAGTCCACGGTGAATCGGACGATCAAAACGGTTCGACCGCGGAACGCTTCCACAAAAGACCCCCCCCCGAGTTCCCCCGCCCGGAGGGAAAAAACCCGCAGGTCGCCGTGAGGACGAAAATTTCGAAATTTTTCGACGCTCCCCTCGCACCCGAAAAAAGTTTTCAAATCGTGCAAATTGACGCAAAGCGAGTCGCATTAATGCCGCAAGGCTGGGTCCCGGCTCTCGAACTTGCCACGCGTTAACCGTCGGGAGAAAATCAAATCAATTTCAAATGTCAGAAGAGAAGTTTCTCGCGTTGGCAGCTCTGCAACGCTTACTCCCTCGTAACATTCCAGAACGGCACGCGCTCTCGGCACTACGTCGACGTAAAATGCGTCCGCGCGTCGCTCCACGTTCGCGAACCGTTCTCAGAATATAAAAAGAGAAACAAAAAGTATAAATCAAATAAACCGAATGCCATTACAATAATCTTCATTATCTAAAATATTTCTGCAATTATTAAAAATTATAAAACATTAGGGAATACATTTAAAAAAATTTTTTTTAAAATATAAACCTGAATTTTTTACCGGTTAAACCTGCATCTCATAAATTTAATGAAGAAAGGTCTTTTACTTCGACCTTTGTAATTAATAAACAATTTATATTAGACTTCATCATTTTCACTTTGTCATTAAAATTAGGTCTTTCAAACATGCAAAACTTTAAGGGTAATTTTAGTTATTTCAACAGCATTTGAACTGCTGACTTTCATAGTCAGCGCCCTGTACAGCGTTTTTTCAATAACATTCGATTCAATTCTCACATATAATACAACTTAAATTTTTCTGTTGTTGTTTCAACAGACTTTGAATCTGTTTCAAAAATGTAACTTAATATTGGCAATGAATAAAAAAAAAAATCATAATTTTTTGTTAAAATAGAAAAAAAAACGTTACAGGAGAATAGTTAAAGATTGTAAATATTAAAATTAAGTACAGATGACGATTTTGACCTGAAACCGGGTGAATATTTATTGAACAAATTAGCAATTAAAATAAAATTTTTTTTTTCTATGTTACTAAAAAAAAGATAGAAACGAAATATTTAACAAATAAAAGGTCAAAACTTTTTATTTTTATTATTATTATTATCGTTATTATTACTATTATCTTTATTACTTTTATTTTACTTTTTTTCTAAAAATTTGTATCAAATGTGAATTGTTACATCACAGTCAAGGAAATCAGACTTGTATGAAATAATGAAAAATCTAAAAATTTACTGTTTTGCTTTTCATAAATGTCTGAAATAGATTTTGTGAATAAATTCAAAAAACTCCGCTTAATAATTAAATATTATAGAAAAAAAGATCAACTTCTTTCCAACTACTAAAAGGAAGGGAAAAAAAATTCAGTTTTCTTCTACCCTCCCTAGCAAATAATTTTTCCATTTTGCACAATAAGTAAATTACAGGGAAATAAAAGAAATAAAAATTAATCTTGGGAAAGTAATTTTTTTAAACTATTTTTGCAGTGTAAAGAAAAAAAATTTTTTTGCCAATGAAAATAAAATCCTTGTATACAGTAGTTTTGGGAAATTTAAGAAAAATATTATTTTTCTTCACACCATTCATTTTCCTTCTTTACTTGTTCTTCTTCAGAAGCAGTGAAATCATTCTTGATATTGAAGGTTTTACGTATTTCCTCTGGTGTCTTTCCTTTGATCATGTTTGCCACAGTCTTGCAGGCCACATCAAGAAGTCCTTTAATATCCAAATAATTTGCTGCCTGTAACAGAATTGAAGTATCTTAAAAAACTGCCACAGCTCAAATTACATCCACGCATGGAGTTGAATGATTTTAATTAGTTTTTGTCACTAAAGGAAATATTCAACATTTTACATTTATAATGCAACTGACTTTTGTAAGTGCACAAAAATAAATAAACTGAATGTAAATAATAACCCGCAAAAATGGTGATTTTTTAAATGATAAAAAAAAATTATTTCTTTACAATAACTTTCACTTGTTACAAAGACTTTGTTTTCCCATGAATTATGCCTGACAAATTCATTGGGCAAACAACAAAGCAAACTGAGTGATAAAATAAAACACCCCAATCAGTACTGACCAGTATCAATTCAAAAAGTGTTCCTTGGTCTACTTTTAGGAAATCTGCATCCCATGAAGAAATATCATCCGTCCTTTTTTCCTTATTTTCATCATCTTCGGGTGGTGGTGGATCATCCTTGTGATAAGTGGCCCATTGTATCACCTAAACGAGATATAACGCACGTTTGATAACGTTTATAAACTCGAAAACGTTATAACTTCGGCGATAATTTATAAAAAATAACTGTAAATTGTATCCGATAAAATGAAAGTGGACAAAAGATGGGATGGAGTGAAAAAATTCGGGAAAGTCATGCGACACGAATTTTACCTTTTTCAGAATGGCGGAATTAACATTTGGAAGAGGAACGACTTCGTCGTCGTCGTCCTCCATTCCGAGATCCTCCAACATTGTTTTTATAGTGACGCTGCATTTTGCAACTTCCACATCCACTTCGAAAACTTCGCCATCGGAGCTTTGCAATTTAATGTTAGGCATCTACAACAAAAGCAGAATTTAATAATACGTCGAATTCCGTTCGGTGTAAATTAAAACGAAATCACGTCCACACACTGAAACAACAGTTGAAAACTGAAATTTTAAATGCAATTAGTGATTATTTACTTTAATAAATGATAGCGGAAATGTATTACAATAAAATTTTTACCCTCAACGCTAACTCCAAGATTTTTCCTCTTATGTTTCCCGAAGCAATGCGACGTTGCCGAGTTGTCGTGGTCTCCAGTTTGGCGATTCCTCGATTTCGTCTTCGCCGCATTATGATTTTCCTTTGGTTTTTTTTATTCTGAAAAGAAAATGATCAATCGAAACTATCGAACTTTAGCCTCAGATTGTACGAATGATTAAATCTGACAATTATCTAAAACCAGGGGCGTTTATTTCAAAAGCCTACATATTACAGGATATGCCCGATGTCTGATGGAGACAGTAGACACTCCTCTTTTACGTGCGCCGTCGAAAAATAGTTCCAACGGGTATTCTCGACGTGTTTTAGCCGATCTATTAATCGCCCGGAAATTAATTTACGGTTAGAAAACGAGTCGAAATGCGCGAAACTGCGACTTTAGATCGATTATTAGTCTGCGAAAAGAAAATATCAAATTGGAGGAAATCCCGTTAAGAAGTAAACAGGCGATCACTGCCATGATTGATTTTGGGCGTCTGGAACATTTTTCAAATATAATTTTCAGGTGATTTCTATCGCAAGTGGATTTTCTTAATACGATAACAGTGAAGTTTATGAATATCTTTATGTGAAACTGATTTGATTTTTATTTGACGTACGTAAGAATTTCAAATCCTCCTCTCCGAATTTTGTTAATATTGGGTGCAGTATTCTGGTTCCATTTTAGCTGCTTCAAATGTATATTTTATCGCTGTTGCAAATTCTTTTCTGCGGTCCGTGTCGGTGAAAAACGTCCCCGATTCCCGGATTGAAAGTCTCTGCGGGGGAACGTGCCGAAATTAATGCTAACTATTAATTTCATAGAGTTCTTTCACGTTTCCTAATTGCTGCATATTTTGATTTTTTTTTTCTTTTTCCGACATGTTTTTAAATATCTCTAATTTAGGGGACTGTGACAGTCGCGTTTGCTGTCATGTGAGTTTTGTGGAATGAATTATCGTGGGGAAGGCACATTGAACGCCTTTCGGAATGGAAAATAGGTGATCGTGGAAACTTTTGTCAAAAAAAAAAAAAAAAAAAAAAAAAAATAAAAAAAATTTTTAGTACTTCTAACAAAGCGGTGCAAGATGGATTCCTTTGTTTACATTAATTTTTTTTTCTTAAAATTTATCCGTTATATTTTTTTCCTGGGCGATTTGAGAACTTGCCATGATATATTGCAAATGCTAATATAAATATTTCCCAAGTTTATGATGCAACATAAACAAACGAAGCAACTAGCATGGGAGTTCTATTTAAAACTGGAGCATTTAAAATGTTGTACAATGGAGCCTTTTAATTGTAAAATATGCCAGATGGTAACTTCTGTGCTCTGAGCTTCTGCGTTACGTCAAAACAGTTTGTATTTGCTTTTAGTTTATAAAAATTTCGCTGCTAATCAATTTACTTTTTAATCAAATTGAATTACTTATTGATGGAGTTAGGCAAATTATTTGCAGGGAAATTTTTTTTTCTTTCATTTACATTTAATTAGCTCAAGGAAGTTCTGTTGAAGAGATTCATTGATCTGCCATAATTAACCCAATTTTTATATATTTTGCTTCACTCTTGTTGTGTCAAGTGGTTCACATTTTGATATATCCAAAATTGTGTCTTACTTTTTTTTTGTTAATTAAAAATTATTTGAATATTCACTTCTGCCAGATTGTTACTTTAAATTTTTTAATGTATCCAATTTTTCATTTTTATATAACCAGACTCCACATTGCTGCACATTTATGCAGTTTGATAAAAATTGTCACGTGTGTCTTAAATCTGACTGAAAAGGAAAAATAAACTGATGCTGTTTAAAATTTTTCTCTCGCATGTAATTGGTGAAACTTTAAATTCCACATGTGATAGATGCCTGCTGGAAAAAGAGAAGTAATTGTGTTAATGTTCTATAAGTGAAATTCTTATTTCAGGAGAGAATAAGAAAAAGCTTAAAAAAAACAAGAATGCCATGAAATTAGAGCTGAAGTTTTTATCAAAATATTTTGGTCCTGGCATTGTAATGTCAATGGATCAGGTAGGTTGAAATTACAATTTTAAAACATATTCCCGTTGAATGTATGCATTAAACTTTTTTATTTTCTAATCATCTGTTTAAATTATTTGAAGCTGTTTTTCCAAAATGGTGATTGACAACCACAGAGCGGGAGGCTCAGGAATGACTCCCAGAGAACTCTCAGAGAATGATGATTTGGCCACATCTCTTGTCTTGGATCCCTATCTTGGGTTTCAAACTCATAAAATGAATATCAGGTAATTTGTTTTTTGTAATACTTACGTCTTAAGAAAATGATTTACATTCGGATGAACAATTTTAATTCCACAGATATAAAGGTTTTTCTAATTCGTAAAAAAAATCATTTTGATAAAGTTGATTTTCTGTTGTCACAGGTACCGTCCACTAAAGGTAAATAAAGATGAATTAAAATCGATTGTTGAAGAATTCATCAAATCTCAGAATTATACAAGAGCTTGCAAAAAGTTGCTATCTGGGGAATGGGTTAATAAAAGTCCAAAAAGACATAATCATGGGCTACAGGAGCATGTGAGTTTTTGTTCTGTAATTATCTTTTATTTGCTGATTTTCAAATGAAGTGTCTTACTTTAAAAATGTCTTGCTTTCAGATCTATCGTTATTTGAGAGTATTTGATCAGGATTCCGGTTTTGTTATTGAGCCCTGTTATAGGTACACATTAGAGGGACAGAAGGGTGCTAAAATATCAGCCACAAAAAAATGGTATGCAAATAATGAGCTTATTTGCATGAAATAAAGTGAAAATATTTAAATTTTTATTACGTTTAGACAGAAATTTTTTTAAAAAAAAAAAAAAAAAGAAATTGTTGGATATACAATTAAATTATGAATCATGTTATTTGGAGTTTAAATGATCAATTGAAAGTTCTGCCTGGCACCTTTTTTATTTAAATGCTAAGTTTTATTGTTAAGAATGACTAATTTTGCAATTACTTTATATTAATTTAAAACGCATTTAATTAATGGCAATTAACTTAATCGTACGATAATTTGGGCTCTGATTCATAATTCAGAAGACAATTGATTCTGTATCATTTTATTTTGTACGATCCTCAAAGAATGACTGAAATTATTTTTCGGTTCGACATAAAATTGTGTAATATTTTGTGGATAAATTAACATTATAAATATTGCATAAATTTTCTTTACACATTAATTGTGAAACATTAATATTCTTGATTTTTCTTTTCGACGTTCATGTGTTTACATATTTATGTATATATACATATCTTTTTTTTTATTTTAATCAGGTTTAAGAACGATAAAATTTCTCGTCTCGTTGGATGTATTGCTGAACTAACTGAAGAAGAGGAAGCTCAGTTGCTTCATCCAGGCAAAAATGACTTCTCTGTGATGTATTCCTGCAGAAAAAACTGCGCTCAATTATGGTTGGGTCCAGCTGCTTTTATAAACCATGACTGCCGTGCTAACTGCAAGGTAGACATTTTAAGCCAATGTAATTCATTATCCTATACCTTTTGACCGACTTTTAATGCTTTAAACACAACCGATTTATTGGCTCTTTTCAAAGCACAGTTGGTTGGAGAACTCACCAAATTTAATATCGTTGATAGTGCCAGTTTTAGATTATTGACATTCGAAGATGCTAAGTGAATTTTAACTACAAAGTCAAAATCTGCAAATAAAAATTATTGCGTTGACTAGTTGATGTGATGCGTAATTTTAACGAAATTATTTTTCACTAAATTTATATTCACGTTTCGGTTTCAACCATTTTTTGGGGGACAGGACATTTTCCCGGCTGAGCGAAAAGCTTTTCAGAATTGTGAAGCAGATTTTTCTGGTTTTAAAATTATTTGTACAAAAATGTCAAAACCATTGTAACAGCATAATTACTTTAATAACATTTCGGAAGCTTTAAAAAATTTTCACGATAAATTTCTTAAAAAACAAAAAAAAAAATGAATTTTGCTTTCAGTTTGTCGCCACCGGACGTGACACCGCTTGCGTGAAAGTATTGAGAGACATAGAAGCCGGTGAGGAAATTACTTGCTTCTACGGCGAGGACTTCTTCGGGGATGGCAACTGTTTTTGCGAATGCCGAACCTGCGAAAGGAGGGAGACGGGAGCTTTTAAAAAGGGAAACAAGCACGACGATTTGAACTCCGGCTACAAACTGCGAGAAACGGACAATAGAATAAATAGGACGAAAACGAGGGAACAAGTGAACGCAACAAGTGTTTTGCCTCTTAGTTTGAAAGAGTTAAGGCAAAAGGGAATGACAAAGTACGATGCGGAGTTGTTACTCGCGCAGGGATGCAATTTTGTGGATTCCGAGGGGTTGCAAACAAGGCAGAAATTAGATAAAAAAAACAATGGGCAAAGTCGTAAAAGGGGTCGCGGGGGTAAAATGATAAAGTCGAAATCTAGGCGAAAAACAGGCAACATGTTCGACGATTATCAGAATTGCGAAACGGAAAGTATTCCTATTGAAGTGTGTGATCTTGAGTCGAGAAACACAAGCTTAGTCGGTATAACGTTAAGAAATCACAAAAGACTGAATAAATTAAATGAAGAAAAACCTAAGAAAATAATTGTTTCAAAAAAGGTGAATAATAATAATAATCATCACCTCAATAGTAACAGTAATAATAACAATAATAATAATATTAATAATAACAATAATAATTACAACAATAACAACGTCGACAACAGCAAAGTCAGTGATGGCGTTTCAAAGGGTGACGTGTACGATTTTGAGGAGGACGAACCGGTTCCTCAGCCGTTGATGTCGAAAAGGAATAAAATATCGGAGTACGAGATCAAAAGTTTAGATTCGAAAGTGAATTATGATAAAAAAGGTGATCAGACGATTAAGAGAAGTTTAAGGAACAGCTCGGATAGTTCAAAAAACGGAGTGGGAATATTAGAAGAATTAAAACAAAGTTTAAACCTAGTCAGTGATGGGCCGAAGGGTGGTTCGCATGCGGGGGAGTCCCCCGAGTCGAGTTCGTGCGAAAGGACCCCGACGAAAAACGGTCGAATAAAGCTATTTTTCAAAATAAAGCGAAGCCCCATAATCGACGATTTAATAGAATCCGGTAATTTAATTAACAATCCCTTCGAGAGAGAGTACGAGGTGTTGAGAATCGACAGCCAGGATTCCTTCGAGTTCCAGTCCGAGGAATCGGGAGATGTCGACAATAACATGTACCCGGACGAGGAGAGCCGTGACTGCGGAGGGGACGCCTTCCGCTACGGCTACGAGGAGGAGGAGGAAGAGGAGGAGGAAGAGGAATCGAGGAGGCGGAAGTGCGAGAGGAAGAAAAGGAGCAAGGAGAAAAGGCGCGAAAAGAGGAGGAAGGAGAAACTGAGCGAGGTCGGACTGGACAACGACGGAGACAGCGGTTTCAGCTCCAGCAGGGACGGCCACGGAAAGCTCCAGGACGTCATCCTGCCGCGGCCCCCCATGAAAAGACTGCGACTCATTTTAGGAAGCGAAACGAGAACCATCGAAATACCGGCAGTATCTTAAGTCGGACAGACTTTGCTTTTTTCCACGCTGTGTGTTCGGCAAACGGCAAAGCCCGGGTACTTGCAGAGAGGCAGGGAGGGCGCCGCCGAATGAAAATCTCGATTCCACCTCGTCGGTTGGGGCAGAAATTCCACGTGCGGCGGATTTTAGAAGGGTAGGGGGTGGGGGCTGGACGCAAACCGTTAAATCCAACCCCCTCGCCGCTTCACGTACGAAAATATACGAAACAGGGTTCCGAATTTGCTGCACGTTTCATTTTATCGCTCGATCTTGACTTGTAGCTTGAGTTTGGTTGTCTTGCTGCGGTGACCTCTGCGGGAACACTCACAAGTCCTGTTGGGGAAAATCCTCGACGAGGCAGCCCCGTTGGCAGGCCGCGGGTAAACGGAATCAACCCGGTTTTCTTTATCACATTTTAAAAATAGAGAAAAAGATTTTCTGTTTCAGAAAGATTATTTTCAAATTTTATTTATTATAATTTATTTTTTTTTTTTTCATATTTTTAAGGTTTTTAACTGAGCTGATTTTTCAGTTTTCGCATAAAGTAATTTTTTAATTTGAAAGAAAAAAAAAGTAAGCCACGTAAGCCGTATAAAAAAACAGAGCAAGGTACACTGGAAATTTTTTTTTTTTTTTTAAATTTCATCAGTCGGTGGTTTTCGCTGGACGAGGTTACTTAACCTAACCTGAATTTGAATTTTTCTGTTTCGAAAACGTGGTTTAATGTGGTTTTCGCACGTCACCACCGGCTTCGGATTCGGTTCGTCCCCGTCTCCCCCCGTCAGACATCACTCGCCCACGGAGACATCACATTGCCTCGAGCTCCGGCTCCCGGCCTCGCTTTCAGACCGGACGGAAACCAAAGGCCGCCGATGAAGTGGACGATCCGCCGAGGATCGGAAAGGAAACCTTCAGCCTTTACGGCAGAGGCTGCCGAAGATTTTGAGCAAAACGTTCGCGATCGGGATGAGCGAATGATGAACCCGCGGAAAAAATTCCGTTTTTTCCTCTGCGGGGCTGCCTCCTCCCCCCGGGGGGGGGAAGAAACCTCCGGCAGAGCGTGATCCCCACGGCGGGCGATCGGAGCGGAATTTTTTGTTCTTCGTTCGAACTGAGTTTCATTTGAGAAGCAGGAAAAAGGGTTTTTGCGATTTCCGAGAGGTTTTCTCCTTTTGTTTTTCCCTCCTCCCGGAGAAAGTTCGGGTTTGAGGGGGCCTCCGCTGTCGGTTAGAAGGGAAGTCCCTCTTTGAAAACCTTATCCAGGCCATTTTTGAAAATATTTAAGCTTTCCTCGGGGCTCGGACTTTCGATTTCCTTCTCGGCCGGCGGAAGCTTGCACGACTCCGTGTGCCGGACGCTCTTTGACGCTGAGGATACATCACATCCGGCGGTCCTCAAATTCCTTAAGAAATTTCGGGCCTTCCATCCTCAGCGACGGCGTCCTTTGTTCGCATCGAACCCTCCCAACCGGTTCCACACATCGCATTGCGTGCCCTCGAAGGTGCTTCGCCAAAACCGCCCGCACGACGTTTACCGAGACGTGTCGCAAGCGAAACTCGGATACGAACTCGTAATGCCTCAAAAAAACTGAAACCCTGACTAAATTCTAGTGCCCTTGTTGTTCAGTGAATTGCAGGCTGATTTTGATGTTTTTCTTTTTTAACTTATATTTTTATATTTGTTTTTTCTTTTTTTTTGTTGCGATGAAAATTTTTCATTTATTTGTGAATATGTAAAAAAAAAAAACATTGTAAATAAATTCTCAGATTTATTAGAGCTGCCCTGCAAACAAGCATTTCGAAATAAAGGCATATTTAATGAGGAGTTTCGTTTTTTTTTTTTGGGGGGGGGGGGGGGGCGG
>JAOWBB010000009.1:1386806-1425412 GCA_028565995.1 Ricinus marginatus | reverse complement strand
TAGTACCCCGGCCGACCGCGAAAGAAAATTTCAGCACGGGAAATAAAGAAAAGCTCAGGTGGGCTCAAATGACGTTTCGCTTCCTCACGCCCAAGCTACGGCGGAAATTGTAAATTGTCACCGGATATCAAAAGGCAAATTTCACCCCGTCTCCCCATTTTTTTTCATATTCTTACGGCTTTGCCGAAGCTTTTCCGCCCTTTCCTCACTTTATCGGCTTTGTTTTCCATCAATTTTCCCTTTATCTCCGAATTTCGCGGGGAGCTTTAAAAAACACTTCGTCAAATAGTTGTAAATTTTCCCGGGGGAAGCTCTTTTCGAAACGATATCGCCGCTTTTCAATATTTGATTTTATCCCGTTTTCGTAATATGCGTGGAAGCCCCCCACCCCCCCCCACCCCCCCACTTTTTTGGTTCCATTCTCTGCCCCCTTCGAGAAAAAAAAAAGCCGCGTAAAAGTTTTCCGTCTCCCGTCTCAAATTCCCCGTTTCCTTTTTGCGTGCACGGCTGTTGGCCACCCCTGACTCCATAAATCAAAAGTTATTTGACGTGTCATAAAGTAATGACCAATTCAGTTCATCTTTGTTATCTCGTTTCTTCCTTTCTGTGTTTTGAACTATTTTATTTTTTTCAACTTTTTCCGGGCCTTTTTATGTTGCTGCCCGCGGTCCATCGTAAAAAAGCTTCCTTTTTCTGCCCCTCTCCATGGGCGGCAAGTAAAATTTAAAAAAAAATCCATTTCGGTTTTTAGGGTGTTCCCTCCCCCCCCCCCCCCGCCGCCACTTATCCGGCTTTTCTTACGCTCTTCGGTTGCTACGCGGATTTTTCGCTGGCGAAGAGGCCGCACAACCCTCAAGCCTCCGGCACAAAACGCGGGAATTATTTTCGCGATAGTTTTCAAAACTTTTTTTTTTTTTCTTTCAAGAGCCCGACGTCCGAGCAAGCCCGCAATTTCCAGCGCTTAAAGCAAAATCCGGCCCGATTCTCGTCATTTGATACTGGCTTTAATTATCTGTATCGCGTTACACTCTGATGAGCGGAAATGCGACTAATAACCCGACGGATAACGCTCCGGTCCCAAATATCTTGCTTTAGTAGATGTTTGTTCGTTGTGTTTTGCCCTCTTACGCACCCCCGAACGGGGATTTTTTTATGTCTTTCCGCATTCTTCGATTCAGACTCGAAGGGGTCCTCGGGCAAAATTTCCGGATTTCCTTTTCCCGAATTTACGCGAGTGAACGCGCCTGGGGAGCTCGACATTCGTTTCTTCTTTCGCCGATTTCGAGGCGTTTCGCATTACTTCCCGTGCCGTTGTCTGGAAAGTTCCTTTCGCCGTTTCCGGTTCCGGTAGCGGAGTTCCCATCCGGACGATCCGCAGGTGGAGAGACATGTTCGCGGCCGGCAGATAAGACCGGATGGAGGGAAATGTGCGAGCGTTGCGTCGAGCGCGGGGTGCCGGTGGGAAACGGGGCGGGGGAGGAGAATCGGAGACGAAGGGGGTTTTTCGACTCCGGAGCAGGAAAAAACCGGCGATAAGGCAGCTCCTGCTCCGCGTAAGCCTAACCGTGTGGGCGTCTAAAAAGGCGCCGTTTGGGGGACCGGGGAGTCTTTGGGGAGTCGCTTTTGGGGGGGGCGCGAAGGAATCTTCCACGGCTACATTGGGCCAGTAGGACAAAGAGGAGGAGCATTTAACGCCGGCGCCAAAAATTTCTCTATTCATCAGTCCGGGAACGCAGTTATTTTGGCGTCTTCTTAGAATCGCAAATCGGATCCGGCGCCAACTCTAAGAAGACGAAACGCGCCGGCGGGAGCGAGGGCGAGGGGACGATCATCTTACGCGCCCGGCCCGATCTCCGCGCGAAAGATAAGCCGATTCGAGTTGCGCCTCGGGTCGCGACGGGTGAAGTAGTCATCTTACAATTCGAGCGGGGAAATTCAGCCGTAAAAATTTTCCTCCGCGACATTTAAAAGGCTTATTTCGTGCACCGTTTTCGAAGGGATTCTCACTCGGCGTAAGGTGACGGAGCTCGGCGGCGTCGCGGGAGTTGCCGGACGCGTCATCTTACAATTCCGGGAAGGTAAGTTAAACTGACGTTTATTTTAGGGCGGTTTGCAATTAAAAAGGGGGTCTTCTTAAGCTCGGCGGATGGTCAATGCATTTTCCGGATTTCGAGTGTCTGATTTAGTCGTATTTGTGCTGCATTAAGGGCGGAAGGTTTTCGCGTTTACCCTTCCCCCGGTGCCGCGAGAAAAGCGTCGAATTTTCCCGAGTCGGATTTTTCTCCTCGTTCCGGCGATTTGTTTCAACGTGGAAACCATGCGGTCGCGGCCGGAGCTCTGCCTCTGAATGCAGCGTCTCAGGGTGTGAATTCGTCTCAGGTAAATGAAAAACTATGGAAAAATCCCCGAGCGGAAGAACCGTGATCTCGGCTCACGCTCCGACCCGAGCACCTTCCCGCATTTGGAAATATCGAATTTTTCGGCGTCACGCATTCAAATTTTTCCCTGCGCTATCGCATAAACGGCAACCTGTTCGTTTCCCGTTCGGGAACCGTGATATCCCGACATTCGCGAGAATGCAATCAGCCGCGGGGAAAGAAAAAACGTTCGTACCCGACAGGAATCTTTGCCTCGGCATGTTCCGTCGCAACTCACGTGGTGACAAAGGGTTTTAAAAGAGATGCTTCATGTTATCGTGTTGCGAGGCTTTGTTATTGCCTCCGTCCGTGGAACCGGAGTGACCGAAGCTCGTCCATCGGCACAACTAAAACGGTTATAAATGCGGGAAATTAATTATCCGACGGTTAAGAAAGATGCTCCTAATGGAGTATCACATGATTATGTAATTAAGTTTTTAAAAGCTTACTATCTTCTGAAACACGATATTAATCGAGAGTTAAGATTAAAATTACATTAACCCGAAATTCGACTATCAAAAGTTAACTAATTTTGGTCTAAAATTGAAAGCTGTTATTACTCAATGGATCGATCAATAAGCTAAGGCTTTGAACAGATAGTAATTAAACATAATTATGGAATTAAAAATTAAACAAAAAAAAAAAAATTTAAGTAACTGTCCACGGATGTGGACGGTTGTTACGGAAAGTTTTAAAGTAAGTCAGAACCCGGTTTCATTAATGTGAGGGCTTTGTTTAGAAAACCTTCGCGTTTCAGACTAATTTAAGGCGGAGCCTGCAGAGGTTGTTAAGTTTGCGGACGGAAACGTTCACTTGCGGACGTACGTACACGTTAAGACGCGTTATTTAATTGTTAATTTTTCTGCGGTAGCGTCCCCATCTCAAACTCTTCTTAAAGCTAACTTTATCACGCCGCTGCCGTCGAAAAGGTCCGGTTTTTAACCGTCCGCCTTCCTTTGCAGCCGGGGTTAATTGCGGCGCCGCGGACACGGTTATACGAATTTCCGCGGGCGGGCGAGGACGTCCCGTTCCGCCTCGGGGAGAAGAGGGGAAAGCTCTTCCGTTCCTCGACGTCGCAAAAGTGGACGCGCGAAAATCCATCACTGGATAACCCGAAAAAAAAAAAAAGATGACCGCAGTTAATTTAAAGGGTAAACTGACCGTGAGGGTTTTGCCGACACGGTAGAGAAAACCGATCCGCGTCACGTTTTTCACGATCGTGGAAGCAGAATGGGGATCCTAAAATTAAACGGAGGGGATTTATTATGCGAAAGCGAGCCCGTAAAATACGCAAAGCGGAACAGCGATCAAAGGGAAACCATCCGGGTGTTCACCTGTTTGTCTTGGGATAATTCCGTTGTCCGGATCAATGGCTCCCGATGGATAATCCCCTTTCAAGGAAATCAACAGCTGGAGGGGATGCGCCCCGCGGAGGAATATCGCGGAGGGGCGGGAAGGCGCACGTCGAAAAGCCTCCGCGAACAGTGTGTAATTGATAATCGCCACCCTTCGGTTCATTTTATTTTTTTTAAACGTTCGACAAAATGAAATCAAAATAAAGTACTGATCAAATAATGTTTATTCTGTAAAATATGCTTTCCAATCAGGACTTGCATATTTTTTTTTTTTTTCCAACGGGAGAATGAAAAAGGGAGAGGCCCACCACAACGATGCAACTGACTCAATAAATTAAATTCAGGCGTTGGGGAAACCGTCAAAATAAGTAATTTGTGCCACCAAATCATGCCCCGACTTTTTTTTTTTTAAATTCGCTTTTTATGATACGCAATTGTTCTTTTTTATTCGAAAGTCGACGTGGAAGATGGAAAAACGTATACACAAAGCGCATGTAATGGGATAATCCAAGAGCAACTTAGGAGAGTTGAAGGATCCGATTTTTCCAATCGTGGACATGAAAATTTTCGACCAAAATCGTGATTACATCCAAATGAGACAAATTTTTTTTTTTTTTTAAAAAATCAAATTCCCGTTTGCAGATGGAAGAAATGTCACGACGATGCATCTTATCTAACCATGGGTTTTTACCTGATTCAAGGCAGTTTTAAAATTTTCCTTATCTTTCGAGAATCTTACGCGGATGGGATTTCCCCGGGGACCTGACGGGGGAGGGGGTCGAAACCGAGGGCACTTTTATTAAAATATCCACTTTGAGACATCGGGCAGGAAACCTCTCGGGAGCAGTTTGACATGGGAAAGTTTTGTCACTCTTTCGTGGGTTCGATAGGGTGCATTCCCACGGTGAGCGGCCCGGGCATCGAAGAATAAAACTGCCCCGGCAAGTTTTACATTGTCGTTTTCGAAAACGGGAAAATGGCACCTTCGCCGGGGGCCTGCCGAGGCTCGGGCTTCGATTCTCTCCGCGGGACTCCCTCGCCCGAACAGCGAGCGGCGGTATCGGGAGCGAACGCAAAAGGTTTCCGGGACGGCGACCGAATGGATTCCCATCGATTGGGCGCAGGCATTTTTCCACCCTCTCCGCCGTCTGACAGCGCGGAGGAAAGGCAGGAGCAATTCGCAAGATCGGAAATATTCGAAGAGACGACGAATTTACTGTTTGACATTGTTTCCCCTTAAGGTAAAGGGATGATGATGGCCCGTCCGATGTCTTTGTCAACAAAAACTTTTAATATTAATCCAATTGTTTGCTTTGGACAACTTTAAAAGCTACTGTTATCATGTCACACAGAAGAGAAATTTTTACAGATGGATAAATAACAATATTTAGGTACCCGGGGCGCTCGGAATAAAAAAGAAAAAAAAAAAAACGAAAATTCCCTTTCACGATGCAAAACGCGAAAAGCCCTCTCCTGTCTCACTGCGCGCAATCATGGCATTTGACTAACGTGGAAAAAAAACACAATTGCGGCTCCAAAAAATGCCGGCCGTAGTCTGCTGCAAAGGATAAGGGCGGTTTCGGGCATTTTTCCCTCGGAAAAACACTTAACTGGAGAAAAAGACCTCAGTGCATCACCCAAAAGGATAAATCATCGACTGATGACTTGCCCTCAACGCTTTGCCGGTTTTTATTCCTGTATCTCCGTTCCTGTTTATTTATATAGACTTTTATTTATTGTTTTGATGAGTTTTTACAGGAAAAACGACTTCATTTCCCGGCTGAAATAGCGCAACTCGGAGAGAACGAATATGATAAGATAGTTGTTAATTTTTCGGGTAGTTCGTCGTTTGCCTTTTTTGCGTTTACGGTTTCCTCTCAACGAAAATGATTTTGCACGTATGTATAAAATATACATGTTAAAGATTAACCGTATTTTTCCCAATCGGAGTGCTCTTAACGAAATGTGACAAAGATCGGATAATATTTATCATAAGTTCTCCCCAGGATCTAAGATTGTTTTCCTCCGCCTTTAAATGGAGAAAGACTCCAACGATAAAAAGTTAGATCGCAGCATTTATATATTTTTTTTTTCTCCTTTTTATGTGTTTTATGATCATGTTTGTTTTTGCTGGTAATCTCCTTTTCTTCGAGTTAAAGCAAGAAAAAAAGAGAAAAAATTGCTGCGGTTTATCTATTTCACATTCCCGCTCTGCCGGAGAGCCCGGGGTTTCGGGTGATTTTTATGGGGAAATCTATGAAATTCTATATGTTATTACACGCATTGTATATGATAATGCGTTGTCCATCAAAATGCCAGGCTAAGTGAAAAATGATGGCTCGTAAAGCCGATAATGAACCCTCTTTAACCATTTTTCTTTCGTCTTAATCGCTCGGGTTCGATCTTTCCCCGTCGTCGTTCATCGGAAAATATGAAAGAGACGTATAAGATAATACGCCATATAAGATGGCGGAAGCCTCTTCCGCCATCTTTTGCGCCAATTCGAGTTTCGGCGGCAAACTTCCCGCGCGATCGGAGCAAAATCGAATTTGTCGCCCCGGGGATGTTTCCCACCCCCCCCCTCTTACCCCCCCCTTCCTCGACGTTTGCTAAGTCCCTTTTACCACGGAACCAACCCGAAAAACCATTTAGTTAGTGTAATTAGAGGAACTAATTACTGATTTTTATCTGCTGCCTGTTCGTTTATGGCGCCGCCGCATCATCTCCGCCTCGGCAACATCCTCGGCTCGGCCCATCGTCAAGTGAAGTTTTTCCTTTTTCCCCTTACCCGATTTTCGCGATCCCCGGATGACGATCATCATTAATCACCCCCGAAAATCATCCCTAAATCTCTGATTCCGTCGGATCCCGATACCGTGTTAAATCATCCGTTTTGCCGGGACTCCGGAGGTTTTTCAATTGGAGATTTTGCACTCGCTCCAAAACGAAGGAACCTGACCCGACAGCTCGCAATTCCTGCAGGGTAGGTGGCAATGCGGAGGCGGAGCCGGCGGCAAGAAGTTTCCACGTTTCGTGACCCGATCCCGAGTGCTCCCGCGGCAATTTCTTTTTTCGTTTTTCCAAAAAAAAAAAAAAAAAAAAGTGAAAAATTTAAATGGAAAACTCCATAATCGACGGTCTAGATCTTCAATTTTCGATATTAAATTTAAATAAAATAATTGCCGGCATAAATAAATAAGGCCCATAAATCAAGCGAGGGAGGCGTGTGAGAGGACAGGGCTCCGAAACCACGTTTTGGAGGGCAGGGGGTAAGAGGGCCACGAATAATTGCGTCTAAAAGGACTGCCCCCATTTTCACTCCTTGGGGTCCGGCTTCGATAATCTTCGGACGACCGGAAGATGCCCCTTTGGACGTCTTTGCCGAGGGTAAATAACTGAAAATACCCTTAAAAATAAAGGTCTGAGCCTTTAGTTACCCCCACTAATTGTTCAGGAACCTTTGGTAATTATGGAGGAATTAGCTTGACTAATGCTGCCGGGGGCGCTGCAGGCGCCCGGGTGATTTAACATTCTCCTCCATTAAAAATAAAGACAAATTGATGTTGTCTTTTGCAATATCGAAGAGGGTTCCCGTCCCTTTTTGCCTTCGCTCCCTAATTGAGTTTACCTAACTAACATTTCGCGGGAAACTAAACCAAAGAACGAAGAAGTCTTTTAGCGCCATCGCCATTATCGGCGGCTCTCGGAAGGGTTGCATGCCTCGCATAAATTTGGTCCGCGATTCCAGACCGAGTCACGAGAACTGCCAGGCGAGTGACGGACACGAAGCTGCTGGAGCAAAGTGCGAACGGGGAAATTTTTTTTTTTTTCTCTCTCTCGGCTACCGCCTCCTTCCGGTGGTGAACGTCGGGATTTTTAAGTTCCGCGGCGACGGTTTCTGGGCGGTCCAACAGCGGCGCATCCTCCTTAGCTCTAAATTCGAATTAGCGAGCGATCATTGCAAGGATGTATTTTGTGCATTAATCAAAAGGATGTGAAATATGGATACTTAACGCGGTCGCTTGTTAAAAAAAAAAAAAAAAAAATTTCATCCCCAGATGATCTGAAAAGGGATCGCGCTAAAAAGAGATTTATCACGAAAAAAAAAATGGTAATAAAAAAAGACCGGTGGCAGCGTTAATTTTTCATACGAAAAACATGGCCGGCAGTTTGGTAACGTGTAAAAAAAATTATACGTCATCACATTATGAATTTTAAAAATCGCGTCTGGGTGTGGGGTGAAAACCACCCCCATCATGCAGAAGAAATCTGGCTGAGGCCTCTGCCCCGTCGGATTTTCCCTCTTCAGCCGGAACCTCCGAGATAACGGTGGACTTAGCTTGGAAAAATGACAAAAAAATTTTATTTTTTCTATATAATCCCTCTCAAGCATTATATATATATATTACTATATGACTTTCGGAGATAAATTTTATCCAGGGGCGGAAGGAAGAGAAAAAACTCAATGCAAATCGCTGTCGAGCTGCTGCTTTTAAGTCTCCAAAAATAAATTTTGGATTTATCATCGACGGGGAGGGGGTGTGCGAGGAACAAGATGTGGACACGTGGACACCTTTCACATTCGAAGATTGCTCGGAAGGAAGTGTTTAAATCGGCGTGGCAGCAGATTCGTAAAAAGTCAGCTACTTTTTTTTCGGGTTCGTTCGGGCGGGGGGGGGGTGGGGGGGTTTTCACAGAAATTTATTACCCATGCTTCGATTGCATTGCATAAAATGCAACATTTTAAAAAACTGCAAGCAATTTATTTCGTATCTGTCAGTTTTGCATTCCTTTGTTTTATTTCATAAATGCGATTTTAATCGGCTATACATTAAAATGATGTCATTTCTGCATTGCACGCAAAAGAATAATGTGTTCCACGCATTGTCCTCTGTCGTTTTAATTACGTCATTTAAATATCCCGCGGGATTTTAATCCGCCTCTTTCGGGCGGGTACCTTTGGACCGGCCGAAATCGGCCCGGACCCGAATCGCAAGGGAAAAGGAAAGAAGGTCCAAGTGGACGCGTTCCACCGTCCTTTCTCTCGTTTCTCTTCTTCGGCGCTCCGAGCTTTTCCACCTATTTTCCGCCGAAAGTCCCCCATCCTGTCGTTTTCATTTTTTCGGGCTGCGGGCCCCCGGAAGAAAAAAGCCAAAAAAAAAAAACCGGAAAAGGTTCTGCCATCGTGACGTGGTTATAAAAAAAACGCGGGGGGGGGGGGGGGGTGGGAAGGGGAAAATCTTTAGTTTTCTGCCCGGGAGCTTTGATTTAGGAACGGCAATAAAGAAAAGGGATTTGGGCCGGGGCCCAGCAAATGAACCTGTATCTATATCGGCCATAAACAAGATTTGTGGTTGTATTTATAAAGTCATTGCATCACTTCCGTTGCGCGGCGCTTTTCTTTTTCGAAATTGAGAAAAACGACGTCTTCCGTTTTATGCCTTTTCCCCACCCCCTCCCCTCCGATCTCCCTCTGCAACCCCGTTCGAAGGGTTATCATCCGGAAGTCGCTCCGAGTTTTTCGCATTATTCCGACATTAGGTTATGGTTTCATTAAGTCACGTCACCGTGCGGTCACCCGTCATTTACATGCCGTCGGTTTCGGATATAATCATCGAAGGGGATGCTGACGGCTTCTGCACCATTAAAACGATAATCGCGGATCGTTCGAATGCGGCACCCGAACCGGAATGCAGCTCGCATTTCGTTGAGAGAAAAAAAAAAAAATAAATAAATGAAGGACCTTCCTGCGAATAATTGAAAGATGGTGGAGACGTTACGCGGCCATTAAGATATCGGAGTAAAAAAAAAAAAAAAAAAAACGTTTCGGGGCTTAAGCGAAAAAGCCGCGCGATAAAAGTGAATTAAAATGATATACCATTGACCGAGTGACGTCATTTCCTTTGTGGTTGTTATCTTCACTTCCGCCTCATCACACAAACAACGTATCGCTCCATTTTGCGGAACCCTTCATTTGGAAATGATCATCACCAGTCGGGGTTTTTATCTGCGATGATTGAGGTTCGGGTTTTCCCCACTTCGCAATCAGATAATCGAAGTCGAAAAACACTTTTCATACGCGAGGAGTTTAATATTCAATGTCTACGTCGATTCGGGAGATAAGGGCTTTATGAAAAGGAGGGGGAAATGGACCGCGCTCCAGCGGAGGCGGATCTAGGAGGCTCTGCTTCCACGACAACTAGCGAAAAGAGATCGCGCTTCCGCTTTCCTCACTTTCTCCGCGCGGGGACCGAGGCCCCTCACAAACAGCGATTATTATCAGCCGGATTTACAATGTGCTAACAAAATTTCGACTCGCGTGTTCAGGCACGATCGTTGCGGTTTTTTTTTTTTCCCCCCAGCATTTAAAGGTAGCGCAATTAATTGTCCGGCGCTCGAGTTAACACGGAGAAAACGGGAGCAACAATCCGACATCTTGCCGCTCCCGATTCGATGCCTTAAAACCCCGCGCGCGACGTATCCCCGGTAATCGGACGGTGAAAAACAAATCGGTAAAACGCGCAGCGGGCGCGAAAACTCGAAGACGGCGGCCGAGAGGCAAGAACTTCGGTTGGCGGCAACGATTTCGACGATGCCAACCGCGCGAAAATTTGGCGCGGCCGGAATTCGAATTCGAAAATCTCAGGACGAGTTTCTCATCGCGTCGCGTCCGACGTTAAAAGCACTTTCGACGCTTTTCACCGTTAAAAACTGTCCCAAATTTTAACTGAATCCCCGCGGACATCTCGATCCGTTCGGGCGTCGTCGCTTCGGCCCCTTGACGCGAGATTAAAGATGCAGGCAGCGGGTAGATGGGTCCATGCGACATCGCTTCCGCTGAATCTCTCCCGAGCGTGACCAGAAGGTTCGAAACGGTGGAAAATGTGCGTTAAAAAGGGTCAAACGCGAATCAATAAAAATGTTAAATGGAAGGAAAGCTACCTCCGAGGCAAGAACTGCTTAATATGCAATCAGATAAGCCACCAGCAAAATACCCACAAGAGTGCCAGCTATTCGTTACAGCTGATGGAGAATATTATTTCCGGTTTCAAGAGACTTCCGGTTTTATTTTCCTTTCCCCCATCTTGATTGCATTGGTTAATGTATGTTAATTACTTTTCTGGACTTTTCTTTGTAGCTTTTCCCTTTCCTTCGCTTCTTGGATCGGGTGCGGGGCCCGAAAAATTTGTTCCTTTTTCCTTTTTTTCTTTCGAATGGTTATCGCGACTTGATGAATGATGATCCCGGAATTTATTGCGGGGATTGGGGGGGTGGACAAAAAAAGTCGCAGGCAACGCCGACGGGGCTGGCGAAATGAATCCAGGGAAAAAGCGCATTGATTCCAGATCACGTTTCCATAAAAGTGAGGTCGTTAATAACTGTGGCGAGCAAACATCGTCCTCCAAAAACCATCCATCAACCGTCAATCTGATACCATTCACGTTAGTTTGCCTATTTAACGTTAACCATCCCCCTGGAAATTCTCTCCAGCCCTCCGTTCTCCTGCTAAATACTGACTTTGTCCTTATTGACGCTTTACATTAATCATCCTCGACTATTTTACTGACTTTTTTTCCCCTTTCCAACCCTCTTTCTCTTTATTTAATTAATTATATCCATTTGAGGTCTTCCTCTTTTTACTTTTTTTTTTTTCAGAAATCTCCAAAAGTTATTTTCCTCCTCCCGCGCGCGAAAAACCATTTCCCAACGCACTCGGACGCTGCCGCGGCACAAAAAGACGGAAAGAAAAACAAATTACCGACGAGGGCATCGCCGGGGCCCGAAATCAAAGGCTCCCAACAGGTTTCCCGACCGATTTTCGCTTTCGAAATTTTTGAGAAACGATTTCGGCCGCACCGAAGATTTTTTTTTTTTTAAAAGAAAACGCCGCGCGGAACCAGCATTAAATGCAGCAGCAGCAACGGCCGGGAAGTGCGGCAGTTTTCACGCGGGAAAAAATTTGATCTGCGCCGAAAAATCGGCGGGTTGGTAAAATTATTATTTTTTTTTTTTTTGCTCGAACAGAAACGAACGGGCGTTCATAAATCAGGCGGATAACGCGAAATCTCAGTCGCAAAATGCAAAACAGCGCCGTTCGCGCGTTTCCGATTCAAATCGCGAGGCTCGCTAAGACGTCGGAACCGAGACTCATTTTTCGATGTCAAACCGTAGGGAAATCCGACGGGGCCTGACTTTCCCCGCCCGTCACCCGCGAACGGCGGATCGAGCCGGCACTGCGAATGAACGGCGAAAAGGCGTCCGTCCTCCGACCTTACCGAAAACCTCGAAATCCGACGAACGGCCGGGCGGCGCGACGGAAAATGTCGTCTTCGACGCTTTTCCGTTTCTGGGGCGTCGGTCGCCTTTTCCCCGCGTTCCTTTTCCCGCGGAGCGACCGAAGATTCGCTGCTGCGGCGCTCCGATTGCGGGGCAGCCTCGAATGTTTGGATAATGATTGAGGATCTTGAAGCGAGAGCAAGGGCCAAGTACATTTTCAAAACGTTTTGCGATGCCATTAATCCGGGCGATGAAGGGGCGAAAAGGGGAAATAAAACGTGAAAATTTTAAACTTTAAACCAAATATTAAATGTTCAACTTTTCATCTAATTGTAATTTCTGACGGGGCCGTGGAACTTGCTCCTTCGGTTTTAAAATCGTTTTTTTTTTTTTCGGTAAGAAAAAGGCTGAAATAAAAATGCGACATCGCTGCTGAAATTGTCGCAATTTTTTTGGATACCCTTTTTGAATGTTTATTTATTAAAAAAAAAAAAATAATAATAATAATAATAATAAATTAAAAGCAATGAAAAGTGACCGGCCTATTTGTTAAAAAAAAAAAGTAACTTTTTTTTTTTCTTTTCATCGCACTGCGTCCCCCCCATCGCTCTGTCTCTGTTTAATTAATTTACATGTTAGAACCATTTTTCAAGTGGTCATTCTTCTTCCGTCTTTGTCATTTACACACCCCGGGACCGTTTTCCCTCTCATTTTCGCGGTTTTTATGCTCGTGACACCGGACGCATGGCTTCCTTTTTCTCTGGGCCCTTTCACCTACGCTTTTCCTTTGTCGCACTCGTCGTCATTTCTTTCCTTTTTTTTTTCCTTTGTTTCCGGAATCGGGTGCTTCTCAAATTTCACGATTGTTTTTTTTTTTTTACCCCTCGGACTCAAACGCACCGAGAGAGAAACTCGAACGGACGCGAAGATTTTGACAGCAGGGGTTCGCCTCGTGTGACGAACCCTTTTCGGGTTCGTCGGAGCGAAATTTCGATCGGGAAACAAAACCAGTTCTCATTTTTTTTTTTTTTTTTAAAAAAAAAAAAAAAGAGTGAGAGTAAAGAACATTATTTACATAAGTCTCCGCAGGGAAGCTCTCCCGAAAAAAAGGAGAAGGACGAATTTCGAAAAGCTAGGAAAAATCCACTTTAAGGGTAGGATATTATAACATTAAAAACACGTAACCGGCATTAAATAAAACCGGCCATTGAAACCCCCTGTACTTGACTTACATATTATTTTACGTCGGGGAGTCATCAAAAAAAGTCGCCTCTTTTCGCCCGCATGCAAGCGAGACGGATTGCGCAGGTGAAGTTTCCTCGCGCCACGATTGAGGGCGACATTTGCTTTTCTGAACTGACCAGAAACTCGACCAAAGCCGACAAATCCCCATCGAAGACCGAACGGAAGTCGGGGGAGGCGCTTTGATAAAGAGAAAAAAATCGGAAGTTACTCTCTGACGATCCCTCGCTCAACAAGCTACAAATCATGGTAATCTCGTATGCTAAACAGTAGGAAAAGCCCCGAACAAACTGGACATTAACCACCGCCACTCCAAGCGCCCTTTAACCATGTGACAAACTTCCCCAAGTTTTTCTTGTCCCACATTCAAAATTTACGCTTTTATTTCCCCTTTTCAGTTGGAAATTTTATTTTTAGGTTAATTTATTCTCTTTTCCTCATTAGGGAAGCTCGGAAACGGGTTGAATCCTCGGAAGCAAAGGCTAATAAATCGAGATTTTTTTTTTTTGGGGGGGATGAGGAATCCCCGCTTTTTCGCAAAAGAGAACGACCGCTCGAAAGGTTTTTCAGTGCATCCGCAAAAGAAAAAGGCGCGAAGTAACGCGAAAAGAAAAAAAAAAAAAGAAGATAATAATAAATCTAATTGATGGCACGAACAAGCGGAACGCAACAAGAAAAAAGAAGAACGGAGAGAGAGGGCGAGGGAAGGAGAGAGACAAAGACGGATAGAATATGGGGGTAATGTAAACATTGTAACTCTATTAAATGTTGTTGTTTCCTCCCTCACAGCCAAAAAGCAGAAGAAAAAAATCTGGAGGGGAAGAAACCCTAAAAGCCGGAATTGCGAGGAGGAAGTTGAGAGACAGAACAAACTTGTAAAGACTTGAGTAGTGCTTCCGTTATTAACTAAATGCTCCGCAAAGATGTGTCTTTCTGAACGCTCTCAAGTATTTAAATGTGATTCGATATGTAGGGAAAAAAAAATTTATTTTTTGCCCGAGCTTTACGATTTAATTATCTTTCGAATTATTATTTTTCTTCCAGATTTTTCTTTTTTTTTTTTAACCGGGATTACAATTTTTTTTCTCCCGGGGGAGGAATAAAATTTATCAAAGAATTTCGAGTTTGCCTTTGAAAAAAGTCCGTCGGAGAGCCATCCGAAAATGTAATTTTTACCGTTGCGCGGGAAATCGTACGGACAACAATGGACGTTTCATGGGTTTTTTTCAAAGCGATCGAATTAATTTTTTTTTCTCCTTGCCGGAGCCCGCGAAAGGGCAGTGGGGCTCCAAAAAGTGAGTTTCGCACGTGCGAGGGCCTTGCACGAAGGCTCCGGAAAACCGTGAAACGACATTTTAACTTTCGGCGCTAAAAATCGTTCCGCGTGGGGAAAAAAAAAAATATAAATATAAATAAACAAAGATGGCGGCCTACTTTTCAGCAGACGAAATTTTCGGTTCATCAAACGCCGAGGGGAGGGGTGCGGGGAGGAATAAATAAGATATTACGGCCGGGAAAGGCCACAAATCATTTTCGATTTCGTCCGGGAGGAGAAAAAGTAGAAAAAAAAGAAAGGGAAAAATTATTAAAAGATCAGAAAACTTTAATTTAATAAGTGGAAAAACGTGTTTACGGAGGATCCCATGTTCCTACTCGACTCGTGATAAACTACTTCCACGACAATTCCTGTTATTTCCACGATAAAAATTTTTTTTTTTTTGTTCCTCTCTTTCTCTTCTCCCTTTACCCATTCGACTTTTCTACCTCAATAAAAATAACTAAATTTATATGAATCGATGCCGACCTTTTTGACATTTGAAGATTCAAATCAAACCTTTTCTTTCGGTGGGTCTTTTTTTTTTTTTTTTTTTTCTCCGGCGATTCCTTTCGTTGCCAGAAAGAAGAACGATTTTCCTTTTCAGGCCTCTCGATTTATTTTTCATCCGCAATTTTAACCCGTGTAAAATCTGACGAAACCGAATGAAATTTAACATTTTTCGGAAGGCAAACAGCAAATTTCGAACGTTCCAACGTGGCAAACGCCACGCCAGGCAGGTTCGGGCAAAAAGAGAATGGCGCACAATCAAATCAGTTATGCGCCAGTTGTTTATGAGTCAGTTAACGATTAACGGAAGAAAAAGCATTTTATCCGCTTGTCGACCGTTTTATTTTGTATTTGGCGATAGTGCGGTCGGGTCATCTTATGTTTTTCAACGCTGCAGCAGATGTCTGCGGTTGAAGTCGCTTCCAAATTTTAGATTTTATTAAGTCCGCCGGAACCGAAATTGAAAACGAAAAATCATTCATTCATTCGTTTATTTTTTTATTTATATTTTTATTTTCGAACCCGAGAGGGCCGGCATAAATTTTTGAATCATCCGGGATCAAAAGGAGATTTGCCCCGCGGATGAAATACCGCAGGAAAAAAAAAAAAAAAAGGCAATATCACGAACGGGCAAGGGAGGAGAAAGGTAAGAACTCACCCGCCACGGGAAATAGTTTTCCCTCTTTGAAGTAGGAAGCTTAAAATATTTCGAAATTATGAATTGAAGGACAAAGAGAGAGGCAGAATCCTCGATAAGTAAAAATTCCTGGCGTCGGATCGGAATGAGCCCCGGGGACATTCGAGGAACAAACATGGATGACGGATGCGATGTTGCGTTGCCAACTTAAACGTCAAATATTCGCAAAGGCCTCTTTGTCTTTTATCGTGGGGCTGCGGATTTCGGGAAACTTTGTCCGATTGCGCTCCTACCAAACTTCTTTCCCTTTATTGGATAAACAACCCGATATTCCGCTGCCTTTTCCCTTTCTCCCGTGTGTCATGGCCAAATGAAAATTTTCGAGATCTCCTTCCCCAAATGGAAAACGCAAAATGTTTAATTAACTGTGAGGCCTTATTCACGTACGCCAATCATGGAGCGGGGCCTTCGGGGGTTAATTGTAAACGGCTGGAAAGGGGTTCGCATCCTTTTTCTTTTTCAATTCACCCCATCTTATCGTTACCCATATGAGAAATGTGTAGGCAGCTCTTTAAATACTTACCTTACTTCCGTTTTTGAGATATTCAGACGATCCCTTATTATGGGAATCGCACCCGATGTATAAAAAAAAAAATCTGGAAAATTCAGTACGTATATACACATATATATATATATTTTGTTGCAACCATTTTATAAAACAATAAAAAGGTTGGAAGATTTAGATAAAATCGAAGATTCCTTACGGGATTTATACGATCGTTTTGATTTTTTACCGAATCGCGAGGGGTTTTCAAACATAAACGGAAATTTATGACATGTATAAAATGCGTTTCAATTTCACGTCGAATGAATAATATCCAATTATGTTTATAATTCTGGAAATAATGAAAAAAGGAAAACTTTTTCAGATTGGGGAAAATAAATTATTTAATATAACCTCATCTGGTGTTACGTGTCGGCGACAGCTAACATCGTTCGTGCCGGGAAAATCGCGAAAAACAAAACCAAAATTGCTGTTAAATCAAAAAAATACATATATAATCTTTTTACCTTCCATCCGGACAAAAAAAAAAAAAAAAGGTACGCTGCCATTTATATATTAACATTTAAAAAAAAGTCGGGGGGGGGGCAAGGGGAGGGCGCAAAAACCGCATGCAAAAAGCGTGCTTTCCCTTCATCAAACAACGGTTTCCCGTTCCCGGGGGGGGGGAGGGGAGGGGATTAAGGAAGGGGATCGACTCCATATGCAGATTGTGTGCATAAAACGGCGGGAAAAGTCGGGGATCAGCACCGGGAAAACCTAATTGAAACGAAAGGAGCGATTTGTCATTTGTGAAGGGAAATTTTCCCATGGAAAGGAATTCGGCGGAGCCTTTCCATTAATTACCCCACGCAGCCAGAGGAGGAATCTCCGTTCGAATTGCACACGACAGAGGGGCACGGGACAAACTGCAGGAAAGGGAAAACGGTTTTCATATTTTACACCTCGGTTAAAGTTTGAGTTAGTGTAGTTTGTAAGTTTGTGATTTATCCCGGTGGAAGTGACATCACAAACCGTCCGAACAATGTGTTACTTTGTAAATGCGTCGTTGTTCTGTTGTTGTTGCTGCTGCCGCTGCTGCGGGCATTGCCCGATTCCCATCCCCCCCTTTCCCGAAATCCAAACTTTCGCCTCCCGGGGGGGAGAGGGGGGGAAAAGAAAAAAAAAAAAAAGCAAAACAAAAAAATCACGTCCACCTTCCATTACTTTGCCCTGAATCGCAGGGTAAATCGTTAAGCGTTTCCATTTTGCCCGTCGAAACGGAATTTTTCTTTTTTTGTTATTTTCCCGTGTTGAAAAAGGCGATTCGCACGAGGCGAAACAAGAAAATGCAATTATTTTGAATAATTGAAAACTGTGGGGTTATATCCTTTCTTAAACGAATCGGAAAACGAGCGCAGACGTTGATAAAAGTGAAATGCAATCCGCCGTTAAAAGATGTTAAATGACGATCCAGATTGTCAAACGCATTCTCATTTCATAAACCCTGGGCAGTTATAAATTCAGTAATAATTACAAAATCAGCAACCGAATGATGGGTGAACCCTCCGCCGTGTGCAGGAGCAAATTTCCATCATTTTCCCGTTGGTTGGTTTCAATTTCGACAATCTATCTCCCCGCGTCAAATAATGCCGTCGGAATTTTCTCCTTTTCTTGTGCGCCTTCGCGGTGCCTTTTCCAACCTGGGACCGCGTTCCCTCGGGATGTCGATGCCCCTCTTGCTCCGAATTCAGTGCACCGCGCCGAATCCGTCTTCCAACCGTCTGATCCCGGAGGATTCGGGAAAAGCGACCCATTACGAGTTCGGCATCCCTTCCGGTACTTTTCAAAGTGTAATGAGACGTTCAAATCTTAGGTCAGAATTCAAGACGAATGAGACGATTTTCCGGTCCCTTGACGGAAAATTAAACGAGTAAATTAACAGTTGACCAATGAAGGTAATCCCGGATTAAGCGAACGGATTTCGCAGTCATTTATAACGATTTAATTCCAGCATTAAACGAATAGGTCAGCTCACGGTAATTTGTTATTAAACGAATCGATCCGATCCGAAAATGGGATAACTGCATTCGGCGGGCGAAAATTTCGTTTCTCCGTCGAATTCGCCGGCATTTCTCCGGCCCGCGCTGTTGCCCGCCCCTTCTCACCCCCGTTCGTTTTCCGCATCGCCTTTGCGGTCCGGTACGGAGCCGTTAAAACGGTCCGGGAACCCGGGGTTCGGTCGAATCAGTTATTCCGCCCTCGGTTGAATGGGACCGAAGCGCCGTCCGTGATAGATGCGCCGGCTCGCCTAATGGATGTGCGGTCCGGTGCTTTATAACATCGCTCGGATAATTTTACCAAAGGCGAACGTCCGCCACTTCTCCTTTCGCCCATCATCCTCTTTCTCGCTCTTGCACGCTCGGGTGGCGCACGTTCGTCGGGGAGCTCGGGCAATTTATGTAAATTTTCGATATCGAACGCGCCCTTCGCGCGACGCCGCCTATAAAACGACTCGTTTCGCGGAGGATATACCTTTTGAGCACTCTTGCACAAGGCTCATAACCGTGGCCCCAGGATGGACCGAATTTAGAACTTAACGCGGCAAAAAAATAATAATAATAATAAATTAACTTTTTTTCGGTCCCTTTCTCAATTTAAACGCTTCCTTTTTGTTTCAGATCCGGAAGGGATTCAGGAGAGAAAATGACTCTGGACATTAAGTCGGAAAGTCAGAAAAACAACAGCAACAATAATGCGACGGCGGCTCCCGAATGCGCATGCGCGGGCTGCGGCAAAAAGATCACCGACAGATTCTTTCTGAAGGCCTGCGAACTTTACTGGCACGAGGACTGCTTGAAATGCGGATGCTGCGACTGCAGGTGAGCGGAAGCGAAAATCGTCAAGTTGTCGACAACGGAAAGAGAGGAAAAGAAAATTCGTTTCTTGACTTAATGCGATTAGAGGTTGCCAAGAACGGAAACTGAGAGCAGAAGACAAAAACCGTCTGCGGTTCGCTCGTGAAAACGTCCCAGCAGGGAAGAAAATATCTCCGAAGAATACGTTTCTTGAAAATCCGCGGTTTAGTGCACGGACCAAATGAACGGTCGCCCCATCTGCGTATCGGCCATGCCGGGCTTCTCTGTGCCCATCGATAAAAAGTGTTTCCAGTATTATAATAAATCATTTTTGTTTTAATTACAGATTAGGAGAAGTCGGCTCGACTTTGTACACAAAAGCTAACTTAATCCTCTGCAAAAGGGATTATCTCAGGCTTTTCGGGAACACCGGCTACTGCTCGGCGTGCAACAAAGTCATCCCGGCATTCGAAATGGTCATGAGAGCCAAGCACAACGTCTACCACTTGGAGTGCTTCGCGTGTCAGCAGTGCAATCACAGGTTTGCGTCTTGGAAAAGTTTCCACATCCCGGGAGGAAAGGTTCCCTGCAGAATTCCCTCAATTGCTCAAGATGAAGATGTCGTAACTTTGTCAAATTAACAAGTCGAGTATAATAAAGTTTGTCGTTACCCGGAGCTATGATGAGTCTAATGTATGCAGATATGCAAATTCGCGGCTTCGCAACTTTTGCCGCACTTTGTCTCCCCATCGGCTCGGGGAACGATTAAATCGCTCATAATGTAGAAACTCCGATTTTCGATGAGGCGAAAGCCGTTTTGCGGATTCGCGGCAAAGCTCCCCGAGCATTCGCGAAGGACCTTCGCAAATATCCCTTTTTCCATGCCGGTGGCCGGGGCGGCCGAAGTGCACGGGGAGGTAAAGAAGAGGAATTAGGTCGATCGGAACGGGAGAAAACGTTCGTTTATCAATGGATAACGACGAAAGCGAGAGTGGAAGGGTGAGTGGGGGATGGGGGGAGAGGAGGAGGAAAAGCTATCTTTCGGCGAAAGGGGATGAAATCCTAGCGAGGGATGAAGTAGGGTGCAAAGATAAGAGGAATTTTCCCGTTACCGTTGAATAACTTGCACAGTTTTTCAACAAGATTACGAAAAAGACAAGTTAGGCGGGGGTGGGGGGCGGGATTCGTCATGCGAATGATAAGCATCGGCGAAACTGGAAAACGCATAAAAATATAATTTCGCTCGGGAAACATGTCTTCGGGAAAATTTTCCAAAATGGGGTAAATCATTGCCGAACAACGATAATGGTCCGCGGAACACTCGCGTTATGCACGCCCCTTGCTCCTCTTCGCTTTTCCCCCTCCCCCCCCACTCTGCCATTTCACCACCGCCGCCGCCGCCGCCGCAGGAACGAGGAGAAGACGCCGCGGTGATTGCTGCCACTGCGGAAGCCGAAACGGGACCGCAGACAAAAATTGGCGGGAAAAAAAAATGAAATTCTTCTCTCCCCCTTTCCCTCTTACGGAGATTTGATTCATTTTTTTTTTTTTTTCCCATTCGATTTTTCATCAAAAAGCGGCCTCCCGCATATCCGAGTAGACTTTTTTCAGCGTCTCACCGTGCACGATAACGCAATGACTGATGACTGTTATTCTTTTTCTTCCCCTTAAATTAACTTTTGTATCGAATTCGAGTTATAAATTTCGCGTTACTACGTGCGGGTCACACGCGCTAATAGTCATTTACTCGTGTGCGCTCCATTCTGAGATAACCCATTCCCGGGGCGACTCTCTAACCCCTAGCTAAACACAAAGCAGCATGGCCCGCTATTTGCAGCAAATCCCCACGGTTTTGTAACTTCCCATATATATACTAATTGCTTCGGCGTGTGGACATGTTCGCATCGTGCCTCCGCCATTTATCGATTCAGCATTCCCCGCTTCTTGCGCGGGGAACTCCCGAATTAAAAACACTTTGGCACATTACCCGGATGTTATAATATAATATTTAAAACAAAACTTGCCTTACGTGTGGTTTTGTCGTCTAAAAGATTCATCGTTTCAACTTTGGAAGAAGTTTCGATTATCTTTCGCGCGGCCCTTTCGCCTCCTCTTCATCCTCTTTTATGGAAAAGTTTCTCCTTTTTTTTTTTTTTTTCTCCAACTCGCACGCTTTTATTCACCTGAAAAAAAAGGATTTAAATCACAGCATGATTTGTCTACCCTCAGATGGTGGCCGTATTTCAAACGGGAAAAAGTTTTTCCCCATAAATTTTCTAAATAATGCTCGTTTGCGAATATGGATGTTTAAACAACTCGAAAATGAAAATTGCATCCGTTTCTTCATAGGTAACCTAAAAACTGCTTTCACTTCATCGCTGTCGCGAGCTGGCTGCTGTCTTGCGCGTCGTCCGCGTTTTCCACGGGTCCCGGTGGCGGATGCGCGACAAACGAAATCGACATCTTGCAAATTGCGATGCAGGATGACACCGGCGGGCAATTCCTTCGTTCGTAGGGGGGGGCGTCTCCCCCCCCCCGCGCGCGCGGCAAAAGCAGTCGGAAGGGAAGCAGCTGGCAGCGGATTCCGTGATTGATTCGTCGAGAACGCGAGAGCGGCCGAAGCAGAAGAATTTGTCCGCTGACGCGAAAACCTGAAACCAGTTTCCAGCATGGCGCGGGAACGTAAAAACCCTCGGGAAGATTGATGGGCTGCACGGGAAAAATATATTTAACCCTTTTCGGATGGTAAAGTTCCGAAATTCAAGGGAAGGGAAGTCTCCTTCAATCTCCATTACGAGGGGCAGGTACTTCAAAATGTGTCAGGTGTATTAATTGAGCTGTCGGTCGCAGCAAGCACGGCACATGTCTCAAATAGCTGACACTCATCGGAGTGCTAATTTAATTTCTCCATAACTTTGTTAGAAGCAAAATTCTTTGATCGTTAGTCTCCCCAGATTTTTTTTTTTTTTTTACCTGGTTTTCTTCTCTTTCTACCTGCATCGAGTCGATTCATTCAAAAAATGATTTTCATCCTTCGCAAGTCGGATTTTCGCGGTTTAAGCGCTTCGTGCGAATTGCAATAACTTGCAGCATGCACGTCGGATTTACGATCTCGATCCGGAAAGGAAAGCCAGTGCCGTGTCCGTAGTGCATCGAAGGTGCTAGTCGGGTTCGGACAGAGTGCACTGGATACATGAACGAGGATCCGGGGTTGATCGAAGGAAAGTACCGGAGAGAAATGGAGGTCGTGAAATGGAACCGATAGCTTGGTTTTGATTTTCGTGTTTCGATCATTCTGCCATTGTTCCTCTTATAAGGTGGGGATAATATCTAATTATAATTGAGTAGGACTTTGGTGACAGCTTCAAGCGCAGCGCATTCATCCATTTCCCCGGCTGGTAGCAGCCCTTTCGGTCGTTGAAGATCGTCTCCGGATCGTTTTGAAGGAGGTTTCCAGACTTCGACGGGATCGAATCGCCTGACGAGAGATAAATTTTACATTTTGAAATCCAGAAGGGGCCACATTCGAGAGGTGCAATGGAAGAAGGGAAAAGTTTTAAGGTTGAAAATCCCGAGTCTGGAAAGTGAGACAAACTTAATTCAAGTCTTACTTTTGAACAATGGCTTTCTCAGTGACAGAACTTAATATTTCGAAATTATATTATCAAATATGGCGAAAAGTGTGCAGAACAATCGCATTTAAATTTGGCGGTGTTTAAACAAATACAAAAGATAGTTTCGAAAACAATGTGAAGAGCTTTCCCAGAGAGCGGGGGGAGGGTTTGACGGGGTTTTTGACGACTCTGATGGTGGTGGTAACTGAAGAGGTGGCAGCGAAAGGGGGATGGAAAAACAAAAGACATTTCAGCTTGACACTTTGACAATTCCACGAGGTTTTCGCATTGAGATTCAGCGCCACACATCCCGTTCCTCAACACTTGATCTGGTCTACGAATTCCGTGTAGATTTTGCATTTCCTCCGGAGTGTAAGGATCCTTTTTACCCCGTCATATCACAAACCCCACTTTTCATCGCCCGTGCGAAACATCGCCCTCGGATACATCCACGCGGAAGCACAACATCGAACGCTGTTCCATTGTCGCTATTTCTGGCTCTCGGACAAATTTACTTCAGCAGGAGAGCAAGAAGGACCTCCCCCAGTCGTGGAAGTTAATAAAGAATCATATTTCTTCTTCGCAGATAGTAAGACACCCCCTGGAAATTCTTAATTATTGTAAGAACGTGTATAAGAAGTGCTGAGGGTAATTAAAAACGTCAGTTAAAAATATAAATTTTGAAGATAACGGGAGATACTAAGTCAAAGTTTTTATATAAAACAAGCGTCGCCTTTTTCCATTGCCTTTCCGGTGCCTTTTTTTCCCTTTTTTCATTCTGATACTGTCAAATCAAATTCCGTTTCTTGTCCGAATCGCTTTTCTTACCCCGATAATAAAAAATGTCCCCCGCTGGAATTTACGTTTCTTTTTCTGCTCCTATCAAGCGCTCTTATGGAAAAAAAAAAAGCACCCTTCATTCAAAATCAGAATCCCAGCTTAATAACGGAGGGGCATAATTTCTATTAGATTCTGATTAAAGGGGAGGGGGGCACGTTTGATGTAAGCGATTCTGCGGACCGGACAGCGTCAAGAGATGAATTTCCCTCTCCTGGCAGAAAGGAATTCGGTCGAATCATAAAGTTCGCGCGACATGCTGAAGAACGCTTGACGGCGGTTCTTTGAGATGCCGCAGCAAGATTTCAGGGAACTGTCAGGAATATGAAGCCCGGTTATTGTGCTGTCGCTCCGCCAATCAATTACAGCGTAAATTAGGGATGCCGAGGCTCACTTGACGGAAACCCTCCCCCCCCCCGCGTCAGGTACGAGGGGCGGCGGCGGCGGGAGAGAGGGAAATGACGCGAAATCGGACGCTTTAATTAACCCTTCGGGAAAAAAAAAATAGAAAAAAAAAACACAAAATTTATCAAGCTGCCGTTAAACTAGAAACCCATTCAAAAAGCGAAACCTACCCTTAAATGAATAACGTTCGGGAGGTGAAAGCCACGGGAGGGTAAGAAAAAAAAAAGGATGTATGCCCAATATGAAGACTGCGATATCAAAGAATCAAAGCAGTATTACATACGTGAGCGTAATACCAATGTAATTCAATTTAAATAACCTTGATCGTAAGCTAAGCGAGGGATCGCATCGGAAATCACATCCTCGGACGTCGATAACGCATTCTTCGGCATAAGGCAAGCATAAGTTTCGGGATGGAAAATCCGCGGCGAACCGTTATAAATATTATTACATACAAAAAGATTAAATTTATCTTTTATTGCAGTCTATGGTTATTTTTTTGTTGCACATGTGTTCTCCATTTTCGAACCGACTTTCTCAAGTGCTTCCCCAGGATTTTTTCATCAATTATTTATTTTCATTCTCTCCGGCTTCGACATTATTCTTCGTGAGTCTTTACGGTCACCGCAGCGTTGCCGCAATTCCCTTTGACGCCACGACGGAAGTTGCGCCTTCCACTCGGGATGGGGGGAAAGTTTCCGAGCGGAGCCGAGCGACGCGAAGCGCTGTCGCCGCCGCTCGGTCCTCGCCTCCGCGATCGGACACCGAATTCACTGCTGCCACTCGTTTTTTCCAGATTCTGCGTCGGCGACAGATTCTACTTGTGCGACAATAAAATCCTCTGCGAGTACGACTACGAGGAGAGACTGGTCTTCGCTAACATGGCCTACTGCCCGAACTCGATCGCTGCGCTCAAGAGGCACCTGCCGCCGCCGGTAAGGAGACGCTTCAGGTTTGATTTTGCATAAAAAGTTTCCGGAAGGAAGGCGAACCGCCGGCGGTGAATTTTCCCGGGAACGTAATTCTTGGCGTAGGCGCGGAGGAACCGGAAGACGGGGAGGAGCGCTTTTCGGAAGACGTCTTCGTTTCGAAACTTTTGGGTAAACAACCCTTCGAAAAATCCCGTCCAACGCCGAATGCTAAGCATGTGTTAATCGCGGTGCCCTTTTGCGCTAAATACTTGTCATAATATTATTTTGTTTTCTTAGGCTTATTAAACAGTGAACTCTAATTGAGTTAAAGGTGTTTCATTTTAAAGGTAAATTTTACTTTATTTAAGGCCAGGGGCGTATCCAGTTCGTTCTTAACATTAAAAAGGAGACCTTAAAACAGCGATCGAGGGAATCCAACTTAAAATTATGCACAGGCCTTACAAATGCAGAAACCTTGCAATAAAGAAAGTGTTTTTGCCTCGTTTAAATGATTACATTCATTTGCCATCCCTCAAATTGCATTACCAAAAAGATGTCTTTCAACTGCGTTACAACTTCGGAATTATATCGCAGCCAAATTCGATATACCGATTCTGTAAAATGTTTAACTGTATTCTTTACTGGATATTTCCCCTCCGCTCAACTGATTTCAGATGAAACACGAATATTCAAAACAATTTACCTTTTGATAACCTTCTGCCTTGTATGTAGGTTTCATTTGCATCATGCACATTCGATAAGTATGCGAAACTCACATTTCGTTTACATTTCCGTGAGGGGCAAATTAATACGGGTCGGGACGGGTTCCGCTTATTTATCGCCCAAAAAAAAAAAAAAAAAAAAAAATGAAAGCGAATCATTAATGATGTCAAACTGCTGTCGGATAAAAGGCGGTGTACGTCACTTTCAAAAAAATCCCTGATTACGCCCCTCGGAAGGATCCCCCGCCGAGCCTTACACTCCCAGTCGTTTTAAATATATTCTTAAAAGATACTTAGGGAAATGCCACAGCGTTTAAGGCCGGGATATGAAAAATGAAAAAGCGCCTGATGCTAAACATGAAAAGGCGTGTTAAACGAATTTTCCGAGGATTCAGTTTTCCGTGAACAAACTTCCACCATAAATGAGCCACCCTCCACCTGAGGGGACCCCCGAGGGGATTCCCACTCTCTCTCTCTCTCTCTCTCTCTCCAAATGAAGAGATCCTCGATGGTTAAATGGCTAATGTGATTTTGAAAAATTTCGTACGATTTTTCATTTTATAATCTCTTTTTCTTCTTCCACGTCTTTTTCCCTCCGATTTCCCCCTCCCCCACACAGCTTCCTCCTCATTGGCGGTTTGATTTATTTGTTTCTGATATCGAAACATCATTTTTTTTTTTTTGCTCTCTTTCCGCCGAAACATCTTTTTTTTTGCAGCATCCTCCACCGTAGAGTGAACCCCTTCGAGTCGTATAATAATAAATTTGGGTTTATCGTTTGACGGGCTAATGAGTCCTGCCACTGACGACGACGACCGTTTTTCTTTCCTTCGCTTTTTTTTTTTTTTTTAAATCATATTCGAAGGATTAATTCTCTCGAACCCGTTCTGTGCTCGCCTGTGCCGGAGAAGACACTTCCCGCACCGGACGACGAGCTTCGACGCTCTTTCTCGTACCACGGCACCGTACGAAAGTAACGTCTTCGTCTTCTTTTTTTTTTTTTCCCCGTTTTTTCCTCTCTCTTGATTTTCCGTGACACGGAAGAATGCAATGCCGTGAGAATTGAAAATTATCCGGGATAACAGATAGTCTGCAGCAAAAAGATTAGAGGATTGTGTGTAAATGATCGCCAACTGCGGGTTCTCACATTTTGGGATCCCGCCTCACCGACCTCTTCCTCCCGCCGACTGACAAATTACTTGCTATTTCCACGATTCCTTTACCTTCTACCGTGTAAACACCTTGAACTAATTAATTGCTACAAATCGTCGATCGCCCCCGTTGGGAACTCCCTTCGGGAGTTGTAAAATTCCGGAAAAAAATTTATTTTTCTCCCTTTTCCCGCCCCGTCCCCGTAAACGGGCGACGATTTCGCGGATTAGTGGAAAAATTAACGGAATTATTTTTCCCTGCTGCCACTGCCGAGGTCGAGATTTTTTCGGGCACCTCCCGAATTCGGCGGTCCGGAGGGAGAGGGAAGGGAACCCTTTTTTGGGGCCGCAAGAACGGTTTTTCCCACCTCGAAAATGTCTCTAATTCCCTCCGCTTAAGCCATTTTTCGTTTTAACGCGATACTTAATGAAGCCATTCCCCATAAACGGCGGCAGAAACCGAGACTAAAGATAAGACGGGGATTATTGTCTGGATAATGGAGAACCTCGGTTGGGACAAGCTAAATCTTATTTTCACATTTTTAGGAGAAGTTTGTTAATTGCTTCCTCCTTATCTCCTTTTCCGGTTTTGCCTTATCTTCCGCATCCCCCTCCGGTCCTCATTTTCGCGTTGTTTAATTCGCCCGCGCTTTTGCTCTCCGCCACCCCATGCAGGCACCGAACCCACCCCTAATTCGCCGCTTCCGAACTTACCTCTTCCGCTGTTGCGCTTTCCCCGCTTCTGCCGCGATCATTTTTCTCACGTGCCACGGGCCTTTTTTTCTCTTTCGTTTCAGCCGTCGCCGTCGACCGGACACATCGGAATGAACCACAGGGGAAGCACCGCGAGTCTCCACGCCTCTGCTTCCGCCGCTGATGCCGGAAATCGCAGCAACAACGGCTACCCTCCGACATCGGATCATCAGATATTCGATCCGAAGTAATTTCACTAGATCGCTTCAACATTCGAAGATCTTCCCCTAAAAAAACATTCAAAATTAACCAAATACGAGAATCTTCCAGTGTTCATTGAAAATATTACGATATTAATGTATATATTTATTGTTTTTATCAGTATAAAAATATTGTTAGACTGTAGTAATAAAGAAAAAGAAACCACAACACTTCCCCCAAAACGCACACCCTCATTCCCTCCGCTAATTTAAGTAAATTCTCCATTAATACATCTCTTTTAGCCAAATCCAAACAGGATATAACTAGTTGATCTTGGACATTTATTAGCAGTAGTCTTTATATATATATATATATATAACTTATATAAATGTATATATATAATACAAATATAAAATACATGTAGAATGCCATATGACACGATTTCGATTCGTATAAACTTGTAAACGACCAGTATTTTGTTATAATAATAAATGATTAAGTTATCTCAAAAGATATATTACAAACCTGAAATAATTTAAGAAAATTTTTTTATTACCTGTACAGGTTAAAAAAAATTCGAAAGTATAATTTGTATATTAAAAAATAACACACTTTGAATGTCAAGCGTTATTATTGATTTAACATAATATTATTTATTTCAAATGTAAATTAATAATTTTAATATAAAATTCTGTTAATTTGATGTTAATTATAATTACAATAGGATATGTCAGAAAAAAAAATTTTTTTTCTCAGGTTTAAGATGTTCAGTATTCAGAAAAAAAAAAGAAACGGAGATGATTTCGGATGTACGTTAAAACAAATGTATGAAAATTATCCCGTTTATATCAAAATACGCGAATGTATCGAATAAAGTTACCCGTAAGAAGTTTAAAAAATTTCTCTTTTTTAACCTAAATCTCCCGTTGTCCATTAGCTGTTCAGTCAATTTGGCCGTAAAAGTCACACGAATAATTGTAATGGCAAATGTAAAATCTTATAAGTTAGATATACTGAAAAGTAGGGAATGCAGCACAGTTTGGCACAACTATCTGACAAATATTTATAAAGGACTTGAATGACAAGAATTTTTCTACGCAATAAAATTCAAAGAGGAATTCATTCACCTAGGTAAAATTCCTAGACTGAGAATGTTACGCATAACATGTGTGTGTATTACATACACATTCATTTATATATATTTATACACGTACACATGCTTAAAAAGTTCGTTCTTTAATAGCAAACGTCATTTTACATAATCAAGCTTTTACATCAGCCGGTTTAATGTAGCAGTACATTATTTCAGGATTCGATACATCAAAATAGTTTTTGCTCGGAGACGCAATGCATTTTGGATACTGGACATAACATATACGTCCATGCACCGATTTACCGAAGGAATAAGCTTTCTCATTTTGTATAATGAAATGGTTCATTAACCAGGGTTCGCAGATATCGAAGATATTGGGGTAAGGGACATCGGAAAGGGGAGGAAGGTTCAAATTTAACCGACGTGAAGAAAAAGAGAGAATTTCTCTGGAAAAAAAGAATATAATCGAGGAAAATAAATGATACTGGAATTGAAATGATGGTTTTGAATTAATGGTTTCCCTTTAAGCGAACGCCACAATGGTAGATAATAGGAAGACTTACGAGGGCGAAAATAAGCAGTTCTCAATACAATTCGATAGGTGGGAGAGAAAAGGTGAAAAAGCTGCGCTCGCGTAACGGAATCTTTTTCACTCGTAAAATACCGTTTATATTATAAGGGTAAAAAGTAGTGACAACGAAACGGCAGGCGAAACCGAAACAGAGCTAATATTAACGGCGACGGGGTGGAAAGCGTCGCTCGGTGGCCACGGGCAGGGGGTGGAACCAAAGGAAAAAGCGGAACGTGGAGGAAAGCCAAGAGACCCGAAAGGTTTCCTCGGAGGGGAGTTCCACGTGTCGGCCGGACCTGAAAAAAAAGGTGCATTTTGAAATCAAACCCCTCGCATTGCATCACCCTTCCCTAGCAACACACACACACACACACACACACACAAAACTCCAAGCCCCGGAAAACGGCCGTTAATAATACAAAACTTAAAATGTCTCTTTTGATATTGGAATGTGACATTTAAGAAGAAAGTAAAAAGGGAAGTTGGTCTAAATGTCAAGAGCGGAAATGCTTTCTCCGCGATATTACCAATTACTTTATGACCTTTATTTAAGCGAGATTCGACGGGTGATCTTTACCTTTGTGAGCGAGCGTAAAGTTCCGGTCCGCTCGTGTAAAAAGCGTCTTCGGACGAGCGTTTGCGTATTGCGCTGGAAGCCGGGAGGGCGAAAACCCCCAGAAGTGTCCAGGAGTCAAAGGCATCTTACGTGAGTCAATTCTCTTAACCGTCAAAAATCAACGGCGGTCTCGCGCCGGGGAAACCCCCGTGTTATTCCTCATGCTGCGAGCCAGACGCGGGAAATCCCCGAAGCACGTCAGCCTTCGCTCCCGTGCCGCGGTGCGTTTCCATTACGACAGAAGATTGCAGCGAAGGCATTCGCGCCGCACGCTGACACGATGATGGTTACGTGAGCTTTTATCGACTCATAATTTTGCCATGGTGGACGCGCTATTTTACAACTTAAGTCGTAAATTAGAGCTTAATTGTGCAACTTACACGGTAAAACGTGCAATTTTCACAACTTATCACGCAGCTCAGCGACAACTCTTCAGTTCGCACGTGAAATCCTTTACGCATTTTTTATAACCCCGAAAACAGTTCCATTTATATGAATATAAACTTAACTGATTCGTGACTTGGTATGTACAAGGGGATAAGTGCATGCGAATCAACGTTTCATATTGATGCCGGCACATACCTTCCAAATGTTAGATACAGGTTTATATAAATCTATTTTCTACTTATTGTATATATATTACTTTGTTAATAGCCGTGCAAGAGATTTTTTTTTTTTTTTACAATATTACGAAGAAGTAAATGTATATTAATGTAAAAATACCTTCGAAATAATTAAATACGGTTTGATATGAGAGGTAATGTCGCAGTCTGCTGGAAATGTTTTGCGGTGGGTAAAAAGTATTTTTGAATCCGTAAAAAATTTATATTTCAGAGCTGGAAACGAATTACCCGACGGAAGAGTTTTTCTTTAGGGGATTGCAAACAACAATAACAGAAAATGGTAATTAATATTATTAATAATTTTTACAAAGGGATTTCTTTGTTTGCGCTCACTTTTGAAATGGTAAACGCCAAAGGCAGCCGGAAAGGGGAGCCGGGGGTGTCAAAACCATCGATTCCATCGGAATTGTCATTAAAAAAAAAAAAAAAGAAAAGGAAAACACCCAAGTTCCTGAACTGGTCGCCATGCGGAGATGCTCCGACTTCGGGTTAGGTTCGGCTCGTTTTTCGGCCGAAAGGGGAGACGGGTCCCCGTCCGGGAAAACGATTCTCGTCCCTTCGATAATCGGAAGGAAAAGTTCCTTCCCCGGAAGGGAGGAAACAACTTTGGACACCAAAACGAACGTCTCGGGGGGTTTTTTTTTTTTTTTTACTTTTTTTTCTTTCTCACAAAGGGAAGCGAGGGGCCGGGGCGAGAGGGGAAATGGAAAATGTTTACACAGCATAAAATATCGGGAAAAGAATTGGCTAAGTATTTTCCTTTTTGAATTTCTCAACTCCGGGTTAATTTCTGCATTAAGTAATTAACCATGAATCAGATTAAAATTTTCTTAGGCAAGCACCAGAAATGCGGTTTCTCACGAATTTGGGCTTTGCCGGGTGAAAATTTTGGGGGTGGAAGCCGGGGGAGGGGAGGGGGGGAAAAGGAAGTTACATTATGAAATATTTAAATCGAGAATTTATTAATAAAATTTAAATGATTTATCCGGAGAATTTGGAAGGGTAGATCCGGAACAACCCTTAAAGTTAATCGTGGTTCTCAGCAGAGGATGTGCCACCACGTTTTAATGAGAACGAACACCGGAAGTTTAAAGCGGTTTAATAGGACTAATTTCTCTTATGCATAAGTGTTTCATGCTCTTTGTCACACACAAAAAGGCGTGCACATGTATAAATTTTGCAAGAGAAATGCGTCGCCGGCAACTTAGATTAATGAGCCAAGTTTTTATTATCCGACTGCCGAAAAAAGTTCATGTTCGAAATCAAACCACAATCTCGGTGTTGTTTTTTTATTTGAATGGGAAGACGGTCGATAAGTTACACTGTGCATCGAAAATAAGTATTACATCGAAGTACGCTGTATCGAAAAAAGTGCATGCGTGGACGAAGTTGGGCTTGTTTCCTAAAATCAGTCAATATCTGAGCAAACGAACAATGATAACTTGAATATACAGTACAAAATTATGTTTTAAAGATTCCAACTGCAACTTCCGTTGTTAAACTAAAAGCGAGGCAAAAGATCTATTTGTATAAACGGCGATATATTACTATTATACGGTTTTACGGAATGTATTATTTAGTTAGCTTCTAGCTCTTTTAAAGCCAAATCTTAATTATTTTGTTCCACAATCTATTTCTATCTGTCTATCCACAATCTATTTCTATTGTTATCAAACATAATTTGCGTTTATGTATTATATAAATATGTTTTTTGCAACAAATTTTTAATGAGTGTGTAACGAGACTTACGATCGTATATTGTTAGTATTTATTTTTACACTCATATAAAAATTCATAATACGTATCTGTGAAATTCTTATAACATATAAGCTTACGACATTACTAAAAATATGCTTATTAAGGTTTAATATGTACCATGTTTTATTTACATATATTTCAGGGAAAGACTTAACTTTTAAAACAAAAAACTATTTCGAAATTTCATTTTAAATAATTGGTTTTGTCTAACAGATAAAATTTTCGTATAATACCATAATGGTTTAATGAAAAAATTGTATTGATATAAACTTGTTACACAAATGTTTAACATAAATTTATATTAATTTCCAGCTATAAAATTTTATATCAAATTTTCTTAATGATTGTGAATAATTATAAATAATAATATGGCATTCACATACATAATGATTTTGGATCATTCAAAATACATTCATAGCGGTCCAAATTCGGATTGTGGGCAAATAAAAAATTTCCATTATAAGAAAATGCAAATCAAGCAACGGGAAACTTTCATTTTCCATCATTTAACGAAGATTCGGAGAGAGAGCGAGAGAGAGAGAGAGAGAGAGAGAGAGAGAGGAAAGGAAAAATTTTCCCGCGCTGTCATTCTTAACATTCGAAAGACGAAAAAAATCTTTCTGAAATGAAGAATATTTGTCATATTTTGAGCTACAAAAGGAAAATTTTGATGTTATTGTCTGGAATAATATTAAATTTATATGTAAAATGAGGGAACGTCGAACGGGTCGTCAAAATCCGGACCGGGTCTTTTAACGTCGTCCCGCGACCGGACCGGACAATGTATTATATTAAAATTGTCGGAAAATAGATAGCAATAAAACTCAATAATGTTGAAATGGAAAAGAATTTCGGATTCAATTTCGGGGCTGGAGGGCGAGCGGAAAAACCTTTCCATTACGAATAGACATTTTTTTTTTTTTTTATCTGCTGTTAGTGCGTCTCGTCAAAAGTTATAACCCGAATTCTCTTTCCAATAAACCAACCGCACGGAAAAAGGGGACGAACAGGAGAAAATTCTTCGCTGCATCACCGGGATAACGATAAACCGGAAACGTCCTTCCGAAATTCAAATCTCTTAAAGGTTAATTCCGGTAAAAAAAAAAAAAAAAAAAAAGTCTCTCAAGACACTGGATTTTCTGATAACTTCCGTTTTTCTTTTTAATCGAAGTCGGATTTTTCCGTTTTGGAGGAGGAGGAGGAGCGAGGTTTTCCTTACCTGGCGTCTCAGGTTTTTCGGGAAAAATGACTCGCCTCCCGGAAAAAAAGCTCCCGGTGAAAGAGAAATGGCTTCGAAGGTGATAAAGATAAGGGCGATTAATGGCGGAGGCTGCCCCGAGCAGGGGGTAAACCTTTCTCCGGATGCGTTTTCCGGCCTTTTTATCCGCCGCGGGCGATACGTCCGGATGCCTCGGCTAATGCGCCCCGCGATTTCCCTCGGAGATATCCGAAGAGTGTAGCGGGCAGGATGGGGAAGGAGAGGGAGGTTTTCGGAAAAAGATGCCTTTGGGGCTGGCAAAAGGTCCGGAGCGGGGACCGCCGAGGGGGGCAGTGTACCCGTCGATGAAACCCTTTTCAATTGTATTGTTATCTCAATCCATTGAGTTAAAGTTATCGTATCTAAAGTTACATAAAGTTCGACTCCGGCTCCAATCGAATTACCTGCAAACAAATGAAACCTCTTGTCGAACAATGGAACACGGGCAACGTTTCATTTCCGCTCTCGAACAATATCTGACCGATAAAACTCCTGCCTTTTACCCGTTTGTCTTACCTCAAACCTTTCTTCTCCTTCGGGAACCGCTTCGGTGGATCCATTCAGCGAGCAGAATGTCGAGGCCGCCGAAGGATCTTAAAATGCACCGATTTCGGTTATCCGTAAATGAAATTTAGCGGAAATCAATGAAACTTTGCGAGGGGGGCGTCCAAACGCAGTCGGGTATATCGCAGGATCGGGCATGATTAAAAAGGCGAGCAGGAGATTTGGATATTTTCCTTCGACCCTGTCTCCCGTATTTCAAAAAATAAAAAGTAGCCAGAATGGAGTAAATGATTTCCCGGGCCCCTACGCCGGAGGCCGACGCCGAAAGACGTATTTAAATCGTTCGTCGTGTTTTGACGGCGAACGAGACGAAACTGGTACCACGAATGCAGGGGATGAATTTCCTCAGACGGGTGGGCACGGCCAAATATCGGTTAAACTTTCCACGTTTTGCTTGAGGAGCCGGTTCGAGGGGGAGGCCGAGGGCCGGAAGAAAAAAGGTTCAGACCCGTGAAAATTATTTAGATTATCTCTCTCATCCCCAAAATTGGGGCGCGAGGAAAGGGAAGAAATCTCTTCGGGTTAACAATAATAATTTTCCATTTTCCCAACGATATTTTTACCTCCTATGAAAATTAATTTAAAATCCCAGATCATCCATAAGAAGAAAGTAAAATGGTGTCTTCTGGTTTTGCCTAGGAGTTTTTGCCCAATCCCGGGAGGTGTAATTTTTTCTTGTCTTCCGTCCCTTCGTGGGATTCCATTCCGTGAAGGCGGTGGGAGAGCTGAAGGGAGGAACGAAAGGAAGTCCGGCTAAAAGTCCGGCATTTCGTGAGATGCGAAAGTTAATCGTCTGGACGAGGGGCCGGCGAGGCCCTCTCTCGCTCTTTCTCTTTCGAAGGATAAAAAGGATTTTGAACAATTATTTCGGGATGACGGAATTGTCGTTTGAAGCCTCAAGCGTTAATCCATGCTATATAGATGTAAATTAGTTGTCCGGCTAAAGACTTTTAATTGCCATTAGCGCTAACGATTTAGTTATGCAATTTGCGTTTACAACTCATAATCCAAAACCCTTTTCCCGAGCTTGACCGACCTGCTTCCCATACCTTGGAGGATGTTTGACGGTTCTGTATCCGAAAAGGAACCTCGTCCCTGCTTTTCTTCATCTTCCCCTTCCCGCGCGCCGGGCGACTTGCTAGACGCATGCCGGACGCCAGCGGTTCGAGGGCGCCTTTCGATGTTTGACGAAGAATCCGCTGGCATTTGTCATTAACGAAGAACAAAAGCAGATTTAAAGGCACCATGCAATGCGCGAGGCTGTTGCACGCGTGTAACATGAGGCGAGCTTACCCGAAATCAACTGCCAATAAAAGCCGGGGGATTGTAGTTGGGAAAATCCGGGGCAAAAGAGTCGGAAAATGCGATTCGAAGTCTGTTTAAATCCCATTCCTTTACGATCTTGAAACCCTTGCCCTTCGCCGTCGCAATTTTGATTTCGGTTATGTGCACCTGATTTCGTTTTTCTGCCGCCATCCGGTAAAACGAGTCCAAAATGTCAGTGCCATGTAAAGTAATGAAAAAAGAATTTTCGTCACCGGTTCTAAGGCGTAATCTAAAATATAAAAAAAAAATATTAATCGATCAATTAACTGTACGTACATGTAAAATTATAATTTTTGTGATTTTATAATACGATTGAATATATTTTCGCTATAAAAAAAAAGAAAACGCTTTTAACTGAAATTGATTTCATCATTTAAATTCACTGCTCAAGTACAAAATATAAAAACAAGCCTTCAAAAAATTATAATTGAAAAAACAAATAAAAAAAAATCATTTTTTATTGTAAAAATGATGAAAAGTATTAAAATTCATATAATTGTCATTCGATAGTCCTGTTATGACTCCAGTTTTATAATTATATACTTTCTGCTTTTTTGTGTGTAAATATTTTTTTTTTTAAATGAGAGAAAAAAAAACAGCCCTAATCAAATTTCAAACAATTTTTTCCCTGATTGATATTTAATTTATACAAAAAGGAAAACAATTGTATATAATTATAAAATGTGATTCTTTGAGAAAAATAATATAATTCTTTTTCATTCAATATAAAAAAAAAAACTCCGTTTTTCAAAGAAATAAATTTATATCATTAAACTATCAACTTCTGAAAAATGTTTTTCCACCTTAATTATAAATAATTGCTTTATACCATATAAAAGTATATATGTAAATATATATATTATATACAACAAATAAAATTAATTAATTTATTATTATTAATACTATAAAAAGCATTTTATAAAAAGGAATTTTCTTTTTATTTTAGTTTTGATATTTTAAAGTTAATTTTACTTCCAGCCCTATTAATTTTTGTTTTCCCCAGAACAATAATTTTTATTTATAAAAGAGACCGTTTTATGTCATTCTATGAAGGTGATTTTTAGAAGATTTACAAACTTATTTATTTTAATAATTGTACAAAATGTAATACTGACATATGATAATACAAATTTTTAAGTCATAGGTAACAACCTAACATAAATAATGTAACAGTGCAAACAAGCGAGTTGGATGTTCTGAAGAGGTTTAAATAAAAATTCAGTATTTAATTATTAATAACTTTACATATCTATACTGACTAAATACATAATTAATATATTCTTACTAATTCACAAACTATTACATAATTTTATAACTCCTATTAAAAACTAATGTAAATACCTTGTTACATTTTCGAATTTTATTTTTAAATATAATAATTTAAATTATCCATTATTTCGTGCACATTTATGTTTTAAATTTATAGTACTGAATTTGAAATCCATTTCAGTCACATTTTACATTTTCCATTTCTTTATAATGTTGAACAGTTATATATGTTTAATATTTTCTGTTAAACGTGTTATTCACGGATATAAATGTATTCCCTAATTTTATCTTTTGATTTTTATTTGTTGTGTCTGTGTATTGCAGATTCATATTTCTCATCACCAAATAATAATGTGCACTTTTTACTAAATTAATTAAATTTCATAGCCTATAATAATGTTTGAATTATACGCTTTTTTTCATCACTAAAATAAGCATGGATTTAGTGATATTTTAGCTATTTCAGGTACTACCAAAAATTTCAGTAGAATATTTTTTCTTTGTCATTTATTTTCAAAACTTTCGTATAATGATGAAATACAAGTTTAAAATCGTTTGTAATATATTGAAGCAAGAGGAGTAACAAAAATGGCGCCGATTGAATTTTGAAACTAAAGTTCAAATTTTTAATATATAAAGCAAATAAATTAAGAAATTCACTTTTCATTATGCAATAATAACTTCTTTATTTATCAGTTTTTAAAGTGCTTTATATTTAAATATTATACATTTCTCTGTAAAGAAGAAAGAATTATAAGAAACAAACTTATGAGCGGAACACTTGGAAGGAAGTGCAAAACCGGAAATCATATAGATTTTCGTCGTAAATTCAATTAGAATTGGCAACGTTGCAGAAGTTCCATGTTGTAGGGAATGGTATTTAATAAAAGGCGGTCAAGAAATCATCCGATCGTAGCCATATTAAAGTAGGACAATGTAAAAGAATAAGTCGAAAAGGTTTTTTTTTAACTCGAAGAAAAGAACTGTATTAGTGAAAAATTTTCATTATCATGTTATTGTACAGAGGAAAATTGTTATCAAATGGTCAGCTGAAACGATTAAGTGATCATTTATACAGTTGTGAAAATATCGGCCTCTTAGATCCGTTTTTACAACCTTTTTGGAATTCTTTAACTTCTAAAACACCTTTATGGTTAGCACCGAATTTAATAACAGTATCCGGTTTACTTGTAAATATAATAACAACTTTAGTTCTGGTATGGTACAGTCCCGACGCTAAAACAGAAGTAAGTATTTTTAAATACTTAACCTCATTTTGTAGAATTTTCATGTGAAAATAAGATGCATGAAATTTTTCATGGAATGTCAAATAAATGAAATGAAGGTCAATACTTCTTTTCTTAAAAATAAAAAATATTTTCATAAATATGTTTAGAATTTTTTTAAATATCCACTTCTAATTGATTAAAATAAAATAAGAATAGTTTTTTAATGTGTATTTCATGGTAGCATATTGATATTTCACAATGCAGATTGTGACTTATTTTCAAGTTCAGTTTCATTAAGACTTAGTTTAATCACAGCAATTTAAAGATGGCCAAATACATTATGCTTCAATTACATCTCTTTATGTTACTGCAGTCATAGTTGAAATTTATTTTTTTTTAAATAGTTTGAATTTCTATTCTTTTATGATCATTAAAATTAATTTATAAAATATTTCAGCATTCAAAAAGAATTGAAAAGCTTTAATTTTTTGATTTAAATCTTTTCTTTTTGTTCATGGATTTTATTAAATGAGAATTGAAATTTTTTTTTTTATTTTATATGAATCAAATTTTGTTTTATTCTGCTATTATTATTAAGATGTTTTTTAATAAT